>CAOJBJ010541878.1:0-10667 GCA_948291685.1 Euphorbia celastroides | reverse complement strand
AGTATTTAATTATATAAAACCAAGGGAAATCAATGACCTTTTGGAAGATTATTTAATTCTGTATGTACGTTTGTTTTATAACTACGTAGCTCTAGTATATAATTATTATTTAAACTTATCATTTCTTTTATAAAAATTTGGCTGATTGGACTAACAGTAATTATAAAAAACATTATCACATATATCCGAATACAAACTCGAACTTGTGACCTTTAAAATGATGTAGGCTAAGACTTTTACAGCTACTGAATAAATTTTGATAGAAAGCTTATTTATTTCATTGTGTTGCAACTAAGTAAGTTCTAACTGTTTTGAATTCAAATTAAGTAGTGATCAGAGGTCTCGTCTTTTTCCAATCATGGGTCTTGATAGAAGGTTTCAATTAATTAGTTTTTCGTCAGTAGATCTCAATTTCGTACCTTCAGCAGGCAAAAACCCCCCAAAAGGAACGAACATTGAAATCAAATCGAGAAATTGGGACCCAAAATGTGATTTTGATGGATTACAATGAAATTTGCGCCTTTGAAGCAATCTGGGTACAAGCGAAAGAGGAAGAAGTAGGTGAAACGGTTGAGATTCACCAATGGAGAGGAGTCACAGGTGAAGGGAAAGAAGGGTTTTTGGTTTCAGTGAATCTTTGGAAAGACAAGGGAGCGAGAGAGAGAGAGAGAGGGACGAAGACAAAGAGCAGTGAAGCGAAGAAAAGTAAACGTGGGTTAATTTTTTTATTTTTAATTAGTTAAACAACAAGCAATGTTGTCGGAAAAGGGGATCGGAGAAGCAATTGAATTGGTGGAGAAAAAACTTGAATTAATATTGCAGTGAGCTTCGGGGGATTGGGAGTGCGGTGGTCGGAGCCAAAGTGAAAGGCGTCTGTATCAAATTGCGACGATGAACAAATTGAAATATGGGCATCTCTCCTTTTTATTATAAAATGATATTTGTAATATACAAATCCATTTGAACATAATTTATTTAAATAAAAAATAAATTAACTTGAGATAAATAATGAGTACACAGCAGTACATAGCATGTACTGTGGCCTCTTCGTTTTGTACCACTTCTCTTTCATTACACATACATAACCTTTATGCTCATTCTAGGAATTTCATATCTTATTATACTGATCGTATATTGCGAACCAAAAATTATCAGGACAATCCTATATTATCTTCGTACCTTGCGCTAATATTGCCAGCAATCTGTAAGTACCGGTAGAGATAACTCTATTTCATAATTTCATTCCGAAACATAATTTGAAGTCAGTGCATTGCAAAATGCCCAATGATGTTTTTTCAAGGATCGAACGCTGGAATGTGAGACAAAGGAGAATACAACAATGTCCTCTCCACTATATTTCTACAAGGATCTTCCTTTCTCTTCCTCAACAAATAGTCGATATTTTGTTGCACTTGCGATTTCACCTCCAAGTACAGTTCTTTCGCGTGATGTTTTTGTTGCAGTAGCTCTTCTTTACCTTTCGTTTTTATCGGCTTCCCAAAAAGCGTGTAGTACCGTCCTGTCGGTATCTTAGGCAGAACCCACGGAGGATATAGTTCCTCATCTGAAACCTCTCGTTTATTTTCACCTCTGTAATATTCGATCACAAAATATGTTGTCATTACGGGATAATAGTAATGTTATCATAAGTTGATCAGCGGTTAAATCACCTGACTTTTACGATTTTGCTCATGTAATCTCTGATTTGGTCATTAACCACTGGGATTTTCATTAAGTCGGGGTAATCAAGAACCATCTGCCACAACCACAAAGCGCACACAAAAAAAAAAAACTCTCAAATTTATCATATACTGAAATTTGGCACACTTGCTCCACTTCTTTATAATTTTTTTCTTAACCTATATTTATTAAAACTAGGCAGAAAATTAGGATTAATTTGATTTTTTCCAAAACGAAATATAATTCTAAATTCTCTAGTAGTTGTTTGGTTCCTAAACTAGAAAATCAATTGAATACCTATAATCGAAGCTGTTGAGGGAGTTGACAGGGAAAATTTATTCAGAAAAGGGAAAACTTAAAAAAATAAAAATAAGTGTCCTGAGGCGTGCCTGAGGTACACGACGAAAGGCGTGCGGCGCGCCTGAGGGACACCATCGTGCCTGTACTATGCACAGGCGCACCTCTTTAACAACCATGTCTAGCCTCATTGGGAGAAGTCTCGATGCATAAGAATCACAATTCTTTATGTTTTAGCATTCGGGCCAGAGCACAAAAGAAAATCATTTTACTATATGCCATTTTCAATTAGACAACAAATCCTAAGCACAAGTGATGCGCTTTGTTATTGGCCAATGGCTCATACAAAATTATGTATTGATTTTACGTTTTCTCTAAGAGTCATTTTCATGAGTAGTTATGTTAATTAATTCATGAATGATTATGTTTCTTCATTGTTCATTTTATTGGTCCACGATTTTGTCTATCTCCAAGAAATGAAATATGAGAGCAAAAAAACCACTCGATTAAGTGTTAAAAGAAAACTCAAATCTGTATAAGAGAAACTATTAAACAATGGAATCGAAGCCTAAAAAACTATGTCGAGGAGATTTGCGAGAAGATCTTTACCAAGTTTGAGAAAAAAATGTGTTGAGACTTGAGATAAAGGGAATACCATCAACATTCTCTTCTATGGCTCCACTAGTGTTTGATGAGGAGAAACACCATAGATGGACAACTATGGTCAAGACTCAAGACTCAGGACCTCCACGGCGGGTGCCGATTTATGGGACAGAGTGAAAGAGAGCTATTAAGTCATTTGCTTGTATGAGAATCTCACATTCAGTAATAGTTCTCTTTCACTTCATCCCATAGTTTGAGGTTCATTCCTTGTTGGTTTTATAAATTCTACACACATGGAATCAAAATGAAAGAAAAAGATGAAGACTCACATGAAACATATCATCTTCTCCAACAGATGCAAAAGGAACGATGGTGGCCCCAAACCTGGCAGCCATCCTCACAAATTCTGGTTCTTCGGGCCATATAACTTTATATTCCTCGCCCTGAAAATAAAATAGTTGCTAATTAGACTAAGAGGACACAAGATCTAGTAACAATAGGAAAAATCAGTGAGCATTTTTCAGGAATAGGTAAGAATTTGATAGAGATCGCACTTAAGTCAACAGAAGTAACATTCCAGATTCACATAGGGCACAAGGAAAGGGTGACTTCAGGTGAGATGCCTATTTCAACCAAATTGAGCATAATATAATTTGAATATTTTTACCTTGTAATGAAAAGCCTCACGTCCCCCTCCAGGATAAAGAAGCACATGCGATTTTGCTGACAACAATTTGCAAAAATTCCTTGCACTGACCGGTATTGCACCAAAAATTTGGAACCAATCAAGATCATTAATAATATCAAATCGTTCAAGCCTGCCTTCGAATAACATTGGATGGGCTGCACCACGTATTAGGACATTTTTTTCTATCAAAAAAGCAATACAAATGGCTATTACTTCAATCCCCAATAACATGTGGTTACCCACTAGTATTACAGGCCCTTCATCGGGTACCCCAGCAAGGCCTCTCACTATTCTTCCATCACCCAAGGTCGAGAACACAACAAGACTTTGAGACATCATTATTGACCTGAAATAAATGTGATTGGAAATCAATTACTCCGTTTTGAGAAACACATGGTCCACACAATTGGAGGATTCACACGTCATCATTATCAATGATGTGTCAAACATCCAACAGTGCTAATCACCTTGGTCTCCGAGCAAGCTAAAATTTAGAGACGTGGGTTATTATGCTTGGACTAGAACAGGAATATTAATGTAGTAAGATGTAAACAACTCCAGTGAATTACTTAAAAAGTTCATCGAAGCCATAATTGAATTCTGACAGGCTAGGGGGCACTAAGTCTGAAATGATATCCTGCCTCCTTGACCGACGATATTTTCCAGCACCTTTAATAATAGAGAGCAAACTATATCGTCCTTCCTGTGCCACCGTCAACAAATATTTTAAAAACATGGGGAAATAAGTAAAAAGAAAAAAAGAAAAAAGAAGTCAAATTTGCAAATTTCTATTCAAAGGGCATTCCAATGTTATCCCCTGCCAAAATTGCGACAACACAATGTCACAGTGACGACATGTCAAGCTAAACTTCAATGACATGTGAACACTCGCTATTATGCCTAGTGCTAGGTTGAAACTTAACAAAAATAACAACAAAACAATAACACTAATAATCAGCCTAACCGCATGATAGGTCGTAGAATTCATCGGTCACATCATCATTCCAGCATCCCCTCTCTAATTATGGTTGACTTTATTGACAGCATAATGAAATACCAGTGATATTGTTAGCACAAATTTCACTAAACTGATGATTGGCATACAAACTTGAAACTTAACAACCTTACTGTCAAGAACTAGATGAAGAAAAAAGGCATAATCAATTTAGAGATTTAGTAAGCAATTAGCATTAATTTATATTTAATATTTGGTAGAATTAGTATCATAGATTAGTGAATTAGGGAGATTCGGCATTTAATTCCAAAAGGCTGATTCAGCCATACTAATGCTTATCCAAATAGTGTACTAGGTAGTTAGAATTAGTTTGTCTTTTAGCCGAGCTGGCTTATCACCCAGCCTGTGCATATATATCCCAGTACCTGGAATTACTTGCTCTGTTTCTCACCCCTTTCTTCTCACCAATACCCAATTTCCTCTGTTTCTCATATACCCTTAATCTAAAACCAAGCCAGTAGCATAACATTCAATAGCCTCATTGCATAAAAATTGATCGTCACCATTAATAACGCATGGCCATTGTCTTTGAAGTGACGAACTGAGCAATTTTGCAGTGACTTTCTAAGATGTTCAGCTTCATCTTTACTAGGAAGCAGATTATCCTTGCCGCTACAATCACAAATCCATTAACTTTTATCATCAGAATGTCAAATTCATGCAAATTTTAAGCACAACAGTATAATCATTTCATAATTAATGCACTTCAAACGCAAATCAACCAGTGATTATATCATGTGATCAAGCAGAACAAAAGAAAAAAAAATACCTAGCAAGCACCAGGACTTCTGCTTTTACAGCATGAAGACGGGAATTGGTGTAGGCAGCCGCCGAATGGAGCATTTTCAACTTCCAAAGAAGAGTTTCCATTGGAAAGATATCTGGAAGATCCTAAGAATAAACATATCCTCAATGGTGAAATTAACATTACAAAAAAAAAAAAAAAACAGAAATGATCACCATGCACACTAAGTATAAATTCATCTATTTTCTTAAAAGAAATTTGGCAACTGCACCGATGTGCACTTGCATGTTGCCAGTCCCGAGCACGGATAAAGGAGGGTTAACATGATACGTAGGATGCCAACCTGTCAAACTTTGTCACCTCTTAAGATGGCTTGGGACTGAGGATTTATGGTTGTTTTCTTCAAAAGAAAATGTGGCCCAAGAAACGTTAAAAATCGAATACATTTCATATTGTGTTAAGATGGGAAAAAAAATTACTTAAAGGAAGAGTGTTTCTGTTTCATATTTCTGTTTTTGGTATCACGGTGCAGAAGCTGCAGCTGTTCTAATGCCTATGATTATGGATATACCATAGCAGTAACACAACATTTAAGCATACCAAAATCAAGGGTTAAGTGCATCCTTACAGAAAGATGAGCCAAAAACGAGATGAGATTTGCTGACATTCGCTCAATTTTAATTCTGGGAGGAAGCTTGACATCGACACCAACCATGGCCATTGTCAATGGGTTGCCTAGTTAACAAAAACAATGGCTAGAAAGTGCATCCTTACAAAACAATGTATGTTAACATGAATGACAGCTCAAAGCAACAGAGTGCATACCGACGATGGAGCTAAGAAGAATGGGAATTGCATTAATTAATCCTTCAGGTAAGGTCTCCAAGACAGAGATCAAGGGTTGCCACTGCGACCTGCTGAAAGTTGTTGCTGAAATAAAGAGAAATGACAAACAAAAGCAGTGAGTATCAGTTAGGACATCTTCATGTATAACGAACAAAGTACTAGGACTAACCGGGATTGGATAGAATGACAACAAGATCAATTTCAGGATTACGGGCAGCAACAGCAAGAGCTAGACATCCTCCTAAGGAATCTCCAACGAGATATATAGGCTTTTCTGGTGATGAGGCATGCTCATTTTTCACCGTTTCTTCAACAAGTTTCACCAACCCTTCAAGAAACAGAATTCAATCTTTACTTTATTTAAAGAGAATTGTTACCATTTGATTGTTGTGGAAGAGGAACAAAACAGTAAAAATGAGTGGCAATTTAGGACATGTAAGTTTTTCATATAATAGCTTCCCTTGCTATAAGAACTCTCATAAGAAAGAATTATCTATTTAAATTTTCAGTATCACTAAAGATCCATGTTAATTGAAGAAAGAATATGTAGCTTTCAAAAAAATGTGAGATTGACCTTCAAACGGTGTTCTGTCATAGACCGGAATATGGAGACACTGAACTGCGAACACCCTGCTCTTGAAGAAATTATAATATTGTAGATGAGATATGAAGCAATAAGAAACAAATAGAATAGAGACTAGCGGAGTTGTTTCATCTATCAATATAAATTCTTATACAATCTAATCAACGTCTGGGAATTGCATACCAAAAATACCTAATTCATAAAGATTAAAAAGTAAAAACCAATTACAGCCATGGGAAGCATAAAGTGTGTTTGAAATTACATTCAACGTAATATTACCACCCATCATATGATATTTATATCAAAGAGTACATTAATCAAGGAAAATTTTTGTTTGCATTATAACATTATGCAATGTGGGATTATCATTATAAACTTCTTAACTGGCAACAAGATTACGATAGCTATTTATCAATTATGTTGCAGTTACAAAAAGCATTTCATTTTTTGCCAACAAGAGTCTGGTATGGCCATTCTTTTTGCAGTCGCATTTTCATACGAACTTAAGAACCAAGTATATTGACAGTCAAATAATATGCATAAAGCTCTTTTACTCGCGCTGAACCAAAATGAATTTTTCGAATTTAAAAAGGGCCGTACTTTCCAAGAGCTTTGTGGTGCAAAGTAAGTCCTAAGCCAATACCATCAAGCCCTGCATATCAATTCCACTAGAGAAGTTTCAGTAAGCAAATAATGGTTTTTAAAGGAGATAACTTTTTGTGAAGAAAATACATTATCAACGAATTTCTTGGAGTAATATTACTTGTCATCAGAAAATACGCTAACAGAATTCAGTGGGCAACTTTTTGTTTCAAATTCCTATGGTATGGAATTCCTGGAGACATGCTACAATCCAAGCACAAAAGCTAAATGCTGGTACTTCCTCATTTTTATTGTTTTTTTTTACCTTTGAAAACCTTGTAGCTTAGTCAACTGAAACTCGTGATCTATCAGAATTGACAAGAATTACCTGGCAAGAACAGAAGAACAGGAGAGTTTTTCAAAGGTTGGCTGCATTCGACAGGGCAAAACCACCGAGGAGGACCACCATCAGGCTTAATTGTCTCCCGAGCTTCTACAAGATAATCCTTCACTGTCTTCGTCCCATAACCGTCATCCCAGAACAACTCCAAATCTTTAGAAACTGCATCTTTCACCCAATTTTTCTCTGCTCTTGATTTTACTCTCCCGTTTCCTCCATCGGTCACAAGTTTATTCTCCTCTTTCTCTTCAGGGGCAACATTGTTATGTATTTCACCCTTCTCTTCTATTATGATGGAAGCACCATTTTCTCTGACTGAAGTAGACAACACCGAATTA
Source organism: Euphorbia celastroides (assembly GCA_948291685.1). Taxonomy (NCBI): domain Eukaryota; kingdom Viridiplantae; phylum Streptophyta; class Magnoliopsida; order Malpighiales; family Euphorbiaceae; genus Euphorbia; species Euphorbia celastroides. Next base: position 2,890 of record CAOJBJ010541878.1, on the reverse strand, counting down.
GTACACCCTAAGCTCTTTACTCTCACTCCAGATTTTGGGCTAATTTCTGAATATGTTAAGACATTATAGGGAAATACTACAGAAGGAGCAATTGATACCATGGTTTGCATAGACAAAGGAAAATACTTATCATTAAAAAACTTGATGCACAGTATCTTTAAATATCACTAATTGCACCTTAAACACACTCAGAGTGTTCCTCAAACTACTGCAACTGAAATACTCATATCCTTCTTGCCTCAAACCAAAATAATAACAACAATAAACAATCAAAAACCATAACTGTAACAACAAAAAATTAGGGGCTTGCTTTACGGCAAAATTTTTGAGCTCATGCATCAAACACCTTGAAAGGTTTCAACTCTCGCCTATAAAGGGATTCACAAAACTTGAGTACAAAATTTGGCGCAATTATTTCCAATTTTGTATAATTAGCCTTTCGTCTCACAGATTTACATACGAAATTCAAGCATTCAGTTGTGAAATCAAACCTAGTAAATGGCGGGCAACGGCATAATCTGAGCTGAAATTGCGATCCCACCAAGTGTTTGTCGAACAATTTCTTCCGCCATTTGTCAACAAATCTGCAAAATGGTTTTGTTAATGTAATCGAGCGATTATTTTAAAACATTATACACTAAAACGGCAGGTGTAAAACGTTAAATACTAAAATGACTTTTTCGGTAAATGTTGAGAGCTAAAAGATATATTAGGTCCAATAGAATGTAAGTTCTACGATTATGTGGCATGGAAATATATATTTAAATTGATGGTGTGCTAAAAATAAACATTATAAAATAAAATATAGTTACAATAGATTATTTATTTAAATGTAAATTGTAATTTTTTTAATATAGTTTAATAATAAAAATTTAAATAATTTCTTTAATAAACTAGATTGGTATTAAAATAATATAAAATTAATTGCAACATCTTCTATTTGAATGTCTATTTGTAGAAGTTCAAATAGACAATGTGCACAATAAATGAGAGAATAGACATTTTATTGAAGAACAAATTTTTTATTTAATTTCTATTCAAACTTGTGTCAAAAAAATTAATAGAATAGAGTAATAGACTATCTATTGGAGATACTCTAAGTTATTTTGTTATGAAAATAAAAGATTAAATTCATACTCCTTAAGTTAGTACCAAAAGTCTCTGAACTTTCAAAAGTTTCTTTCAGCCATTTGAAAGTTATTTTTTTTAATCACTCAATCCCTTAAAGTTGGCTTTTTTGGGATCTCGACCCCTTGTATGCCCCCTAAACTAAACCGAATTGCTTCAACCGATTTACCGATTTTTTATTATAATTTTTACCGAATACTCTCTGCTAAGTATAAGAACTACTTCAGTTGAAGCAATTCGATTCGATTTGGTAGAACTGAATGCTCTCTCTTAGTATTACCTTCTCTTTGTTGGTTCTACCTAGGGTGCGGGTATTAGTGTTAACTTTCACTCATTCGTTTGAAAGTAGAACCATGAAAAATGGCTTGAAAAAAGTGTGTAAGCTGGTTGATTCATCTAATATACAATAAATACCGATGTTATCAGTCGGTTTCCGATTTAATGGAAAGAGTAGGAGACATCTTATAGGGGATTTTCAGGTGTCGAAATACCTTGCTCTCGATGAATAACACTTGTTTCATAAACTATAGAATTGAACAAATGATGTAGAGGAGAAGGCCTTGTCCTATTTGGTGAAGGCGGATTGCAAGGTTTAACAGTTTTCGCAATTTTCGGGTTTTGTTTAGTAAGTGTCACATTTTCGTGATTCATGAGTGCATTTTCATCGGAAACGACGTTCTGAGCAAGACTTACTACTTTGTTGTAAACCCCACCCTCTCGGGCTCAAAAAACGTCCTTTAATCCTTCAAAATGTCGTTTTTCGGTTTTTATGGATTTTCCGTAATTTTATTTATTTCGAGACTTTTCTTTAATTTTGTTTTTTCGTGTTTCTTAACCCTAAACTATTTAAGGGTTGTTTGTTGGATGTTTAAACAGTTTTTGATTGAATAAGAATTTGACGGCTTGTTTCACCGGTTTTTCCTCCATTCGTCGGCAATTCGGTTTGATTGTCGAGCTTGGATTTATCCCGTTTTTCATCCTATTCGTTTTCGCTGCATCAACAAATATCATTCACTAGAAGCAAGCTATTCCAAACACCTGACTCTTTGTATGAATTCCCTCTCATTAGAGTTCCAAACTGACAGATTTTGAAGAACTTTATACACAGCCTTGACCCGAATGCTAAATTATTGAATTATAAACCAAATTTCTTCCCAAATCATTGATATGCGAGGAAGATCGAAACAAATAACTTTCGGACATAAAGACCTTTTTGAATTATGTTCTATCACTCAATTGCCTTTTTGGTACCTGACTTATTTAATTGGCCTTTTTAGTATCTGACCTATCCGATTTTAGTACATGAAGGGAATACATTAACTGGTAGTTAACCATTCTTTTAACGGAATACAAAGTTGGCAGTAATAGTTGACGTGTCCATTGCCTGCATAAATTTAAAGTCTATATTTCCTCTTTTCAATATGAGGATATAATTGTATCCCATCTCATATGTCATTTTCTATCTTTTCCACTTCCCTGAGTCCATTTTCTACCCTTTTTAGAAACACTTTCCTACAGGAAGAACAGAAACAAAAGCTTGAAGCCTACATGGAGCAGTTGCATTCTAGGAATATTGAGAATCAACAACCTGAGATTGTGATTAAAGCTGAAGATTGAATATTGAGTGAGAAGATAAAACAGATTGTGTGTTTGTTGTAGCACTAATTAGATGAATTATTGAAATGCTACTTGTTGAAATGGTTTCTTATAATATCCCCAAAGTTTCAGTTAATGCAATTTTATTGTTTCCTTAGCTTATGTT
>CAOJBJ010540763.1:0-10341 GCA_948291685.1 Euphorbia celastroides | reverse complement strand
AACAAGTTGGGGAGAATGCAGAATGCACACTGGTTAAAAATTATTACAGGGGTCTAGGGGCAGTGCTCCTAAGGACAACAACCTTGGCTGGGTTGAGTTGTCGGGTCAACTTGGAGATTATGTATTTTCGTATGATCGCATTGTTTGAAAATTTCATAAGAAATTTCAATTTTTGAACGAACAAGCAAGTTTTCTGGAAGTAATTGTCGACTGGAAAATAATGTCTTTTCACATGGTTGAACCCGAAAAGTCACGACTCTTGCAATTTTGGTTATAACTAGCTACTTGCATATGAGATTGAAATTTTTAATTTTTGTTATCACTATCAATCCAAAATTCTAAAACATTCTGATTTTATCCTTTTGAAGGTGAACTGACCAAATTGTTTTCAATCTTAAAGTGTTGCACTATTTCATGATTATCCAGGAGATCACCAATAACTAACAAAGCTCGCTTTACTAACTAAACTAAATTTGATATTTTAATGATTTTTTAAATGACATATTTTGTCTATTTTTAAAATTGAATATTTAGTTGATGAATGTATAGTAGTTCAATAATTTAAAAGAAACTAGAGTTACAACGAGAAAAACAAATGAAAAAAAGGGATGGAGCTGAAGTGCATAATTTCTTTTTGTTATAGTGAAGTGCATAATTTTCAAAATTGAATATTTAGTTAATATATACTTTATAGTCCTATATTTTAAAAGTAATTAGAGTTAACATGGGCAAACCAATTAAATAAAACAAGAAAGGGATGGAGATTGGCGGGCAAAATAAAGGAAAAAGAAAAGGGCCCCCTTCAAGATTGGATCTTTGAATTGGCGATCAGATTTTACCCTGTCCCAGGTTAAACAACCTTCAACCCTCATTTAAAAAAAATATTAAGAAAACAAGTTATGTTCTAGCTACAATTAATGAAAAAAGGTTTATCTTTACTATAAAGAGGAGAAATAATTTTTACTATAAAGGAAACAGTGAGAAATAATTTTTACCCAAAAACTGATGCATGTGAGTACTTAATTGAGAACATGACTTTAACCTCCTCATTTATTCAACTAAAATTAACTTTATCTTTTTTATATTAATAAGCCATTTATTTTAGCCATTTTACAAAATAGTAACGATTCATAATTGGTTTCTTATTTGCTTATCTTTATCAATTCCTTTGTAATAAAAAATGAATCTAATTCTTGATCATTTAATTATATTTTCAACTTTTTAGTTCTCCAACAAAACAAAATAATTAGTTGGGCAAATTTTTTAACATTATCTATGCTGCAGTTTTCAGGTAATATATATAATTTAATACATAACATAGCGTATAATATATTGATATATACATAGGTAGTGTTAGATGCTAGCCTGTTAAAGAAAGTAAGATAATTTGGTGAGTACTTAAAATTTGATGTATTTATGCTAGTGAGTTGTACAAAAATCTGCCTGTAGTTTTTCAATTAGATAATAAAGAAAAATTTTTATACGGTATGCTAGACAAAATATATGTCCGCTCTTGAAATAGAATGCCTAGTAAGTGCACTAGGATCTTGTTATAGCAAGGGTGCGTACAAGTGTCGTATTTTCACATGGAGCAATTGTTGACAAGTTTGTGTGAATTACTAATGAACTGATGGTGATTGATTTTATCTATTTGACGATGATTGGTTTAGTGATTATTCTAAAGTGCATGAATGTAACAAATAACAAGAGAAGGGAATAAAGATAATAGACAAGCACAAGGACAACCTTCTGGTTACTGCATTAGTTGCTATATTTATCTTGTGATTATGATGTGGTGAAATGATTTAGCTCTTCTATCCAATTCCTCTTTACTTCTCCTAGGCCTAGCAAAATTTCAAGTTGGTATGCGAATCTCCCCTAGGTCTCATCACATACTTCCCTTGACATTAAGCAAGAAGTTCTACTGAAATAAATGCTAACAGAATCTACAATCTTTCCTAGATTCATGCAAATTAAGTGTTAATGCGGGAATCCATCCTATCTAATCTCCCCTAGGTCTCAAAGATAGAACTAGCATACAAACGTGCTCAAGGTTTGAGCAGTTAAACACGCATCAACAAACAATTCACCAAACAATCACAAAATGCATACAGACAACCAACACAACAACCTTACAAGGTTGCCACCTGCAAAGAAAACTACTCACACTTATAAATGAAACGGAAATAGATACCATAGAAACACTGAATCTCGTCTCCTTGATAGAGAAGAAGACGAGAGCAGTAAAGTCGAAAATTACAAAAGAGAAGAATGTCTGAAACTTTCCCAATAAAAGAGTTAATATCGTCCCTCTCTCTTGTTCAAAAATATCTAGAATAGAAAATAATAAAATACTAGGTCCACCTTTACACATTATGTGACCTTCTATTATTCAAGTATTATAAAAACCAAAACAAGTACAAAAAGTCCGTACTTGAGAAGCTGCCATCATCACATCGCCCACTCCCCTTTCTACAGGCGTCACCTCAGCTGCAATCCTCTCTCTACGTGTCCGCTCAGCTGCCGCCACGTCAGCACGCCTTTTTGCTCCCATTTTTGCGCCAAACAACAGCTTTTCTCCTTAACTAGGCTGCAACCTTCTCATTCCCTTAAATCTGCAATTTTCCTATAAATTTCCAATACAAACTCGATTTTCCACAAATAATCACATATAAATTGCCTAATAAATAGCTACAAATTTTCACTTATCAATATATAAGAAATATCAATTGATGCTTACGGCTAGACGTATGCTAAATAATAAAAGAATAATGTTTAAACTTTGTAATAATTAATATAAGATCTAAACTGAAAAACATAGGAAAATGGTTTATTTACAATAAATTAGTTATTAATACTGTAACAAAATTTTTATTAATTTTAATGATTCTATTAATACTTTGTAAAAGTTTACAGAGAGAGAGAGAGAAATAACTATCGCACTCCATTTTCTACTAACCAAAAACAAAGAATATTATCATTACTTAATATAGTATCTTAAAGATTATCATTCATATTAAACATCAACCTGTTCTCACGAACAAACTCTGACTTCATAACTCAACATTACTTTTTATTGTTCTTCTTCTTCTCCTTCTTTAAAAATTTACATGGTGTTTTAAGGGATTATGAACTGATGTTATATATGAAAATGATGTACAAGAAGTTTAAATTAAAAATATGAGGTTATAGGACATTATAGGAGTACAAAACTTAAAAGTCAAGATGCAAAATAGGAGATTATATGACATTATAGGAGATTACAAGGTATTATAGAATTTTTAAATGCATAAAAATGAGGATGTTGGAAGTTGCCAATATTTTTGAAATTTTTGTATATGAGACTATAGGAGATTATAGAATATTATATGATTTTAAATGCATACAAATGAGGTTATAAGAGTTACTAAAGGTTGTACAAAATTTTACAATTTTAATGTATGAACTTCAAATTTTTCTTTTTGTCAAAAATATATCAATTTTTGTCTTATTTTAAAGATAAAAATAAAAGGAATAAAATATTCTGAATAATTGAGTCAAAAAATCTAACAATTGAAAGATATGGATGGTACTTTTAAGTTTCAAAAAATCCAAAATAATTAAGAGAGAAAATGTTTGACATGATATATGAAAACAATGTAGAGAGAGAAGGAAAATGGGACAAAAATGAAAATTAAAAATTGATTTAGACAAAAACATAACTAATTGGATGTATGGTACAATTTCTTTTTAAAACAAACAACATGACTAAAAGCATATTTAAGTCGAAAATGACATTATGCATCATATGCACACCGGTATGATATACGATTTTTCGTAACTCCAGTTGAAATCTGTTTGATCGGATTTATTTCAATTAAGATTCATGGTGGCCCTACAAATCACTTGCCATAAAAATGGAAACTATAATTAAATTTGACGTATGTTTGGCGTTGTTATTAAAGCCGATATTCTTAAAAGTTAGCATCACAAACTTTTTATATAACATCATTTTTTTTATTTTGACAGTGCATTTTGATTCTTTATATAAAAAAGTTGAGAAGTGTCAAAACAACTTTCCCAAAACTATAATTACCGCTTTTAAAAAAAACTTCAAAATATAGCTTTTAGGGAAAACAGTTTGAAAAAATAGTCCCAAACAGGCCATAATTATACATTTTGGGATCATAATAATAATAATAAGGATAAAGACCGTACTTCAATTTCAACTTACCAAAAAAATATACTTCATTACTAAATATAGAACTCTTGCGTCATGTCACCCACATTCATACCAAACACCATCTCGTTAAAATCGTGGTGTTTTTTTGTTTCGTTTCTGTACTGATTAACTTGTAAGATTTGAGTAAAGAAATCATAACAGTTTTGGATATGTAACTTTATCGGCAACCAAATCTTTGCCTGCAGTTTTCCCCAGTTCTTTCGATGACTTTGTTACATCAAGTATATCATCTACTACTTGAAACATCAACCCAATTTCTAATGCATAATTCCTCAATTTCTCCACTTGTTCATCCGTCCCTCCCCCTAAGATCGCCCCTGAAACAGCTATCGCTTCAAGAAACTTAGTGGATTTGTGTACATGTATCAACTCTAGCGTCTCCAAATCCACCCTGGAAACTCCCTCTTAACTAATATCAAGAACCTGGCCAGCAACAAATCCTTGTGCTCCACTGGCTTTCGCCCACAATTCTCTCCGGAGATACATTTACCGTAGCCTCTACAATGTGCGCGAATGCAAATGCAAAGAGTGCATCACTAGCGAGGACCGCCACATCTTCACCAAACACGATGTGATTGGTTGGTTTTCCACCGCGGAGATCGTCGTTGTCCATACAAGGGAGATCGTCATGGATCAAGGACATTGTATGGATCATTTCCGCTGCACAAGCCGCCGGCATCGCCATTGATTCGTTCCCTCCGACGAGTTCACAGGCAGCAAGGCAAAGCACTGGCCGGACCCTTTTGCCGCCGGCCAAAATGGAATATCGAATGGCTTCGTGGAGTTTGACCGGCTCTTTTAGTGAAACGACGGCGTCTAAAGCGTGGTTAACGGTGGTTTTCTTTTCAACTAAGTAAGAATGAAAATCGAAAGTTTCTGCTTTATCTCCATAGTTGCGGAAATTGAAGAAAATGATTGCTTTGATTTGAAATTGCAAAGAGGAATTGGGTATGCAATTTTACACATAAATGCTCCGTTTTTCCATTTAAGTGGAGGTACCAAAACGAATCAAGCGGAAAGTAAACGAAAATTAATGTTTGAAATAATACTAGTGATTTCTTTCAATAAAAAAAAATACAAAAGATAACAATTTCACTTAATAATAGTCATAATAATTCATTTCACTTAATAATAGTCATAATAATTTATTTCACTTAAAACTACTGTACCGGAGATAAAACACCAGACAAAATACAACACAAATAAAATTGAACTTGTTTTTGTAGCAATACAAAATGTCTTTGGACAAGATTTATTATGAAAGTGAAAAAAGTTACAACCTGTTACTAACTATTATGAAAACTTCAACCATGAAGTATTTGCTTACTCCATCACATCAACTAGTTAGTATTGCAAATTTGAAACTCTTTTGTTAAACGAAAAGAGATCTGGGATTCAACCGTGAAAGAGAACCATATAATCTTGTCTAAAAACAGATGATGTCCAACTCAACGGTAAATCAACATTGAGTTATGCAGTAACAAATTCGTAATTGAAAACGACAACCATGAAGAGGACAATAAAATTACAGTAGATACAGATTATTCTCACAAAAATACCAAATATATTAAAAAAACAAAAAACGTAAGAAAATAAAGATTAAGAGAGAGAAAAAGCTATGACAGATTCTATCTCCTTTCTCAATTTCTCATCAAACACATTCACAAACGAAAAAGATCTTGAGAGGAAAAGAAACGCTTTACTCCTACTCAAATCTATTTAGCCAGATTTAGATTTAGTTCAATCAAGATTCTTTTAGCAATATTCTATTTACGGAATGGCCCTACAAATCACTTATCATATAATTGATCGAAATAACAACTTTATTTACAACAATACCATACCCCTTTCCGACCAATCAATAATGTACACTCCATTACTTCATTTAGTACGTAGCCTCTTCTACAATATGTCTATCTCTATATCATTTTCATATCAGATGCCATCTTTTTCTCACAAGCAAAGCTTTAACTTCAGAACTCAAATATACACATCAACAATCAACCAAGGCACACCAACTTTCTATCAGTCCCGAACTATACTAGAATATCTAATTAAGTTCCAATTCAGTTAATTGTAACTCAACTATCAAAAGAAAAGAACTAACTCCACAAATCGCTACTAAAAACAGGTATAAAAGTTTGATAGAAAAGGTATATAACACAAACAAAACCAGCCAAACCCAATCAATTCTGCCTGTAAGCACTGTAATTATCCAAAGCAAAAAACCAACCAACCATACCTTTGCCTGCTACTTTCCCCAATACCTTCTATGATTTTGTAACATCAAGTATATCATCAACCACTTGAAACAACAATCCCATTCATCTCGCATATTCTTTTTGAATCCTCAACTTATTCATATGTTCCTCCACCCAAAATCGCCCACAAAACGACCTCTAGAGTCTCTAATTACACTTATGAAACTCTCTCAAAACTTAAATCAACACCTAGCCTGCAACCAATCCCTCGCGTCAGTTCCCCAATTTCCCTCACAATCCTAGCAAAAAACGTTGAAGCTCTTTTAATCTGCCACTCCTCTTTACATCCCTGGGAATGTCGTTGTTTTGAACTAAATTTTAATTAATGTGAAAATTAAAAATATCGTTCTTTCACTCAAATGTGTAGCTTATGTTCTGTTTTATTTCGAGTCGAAGTACAAATTTTGTGGTATGACAATATAGCACAATTTATGTTGCTCATTTGATATTATATTGTAAACATGTTCGTATTTTAACATTTGTGAAAGAAAAGTCAGTTCGGCCACCGTTTTTATTTGGTTGAATATTAAAATCCATGACCTTTTCAAGGGATACACCTTCCAATGTGTTAGTGAAAGGTTTTAGATTCGAAACCAAACCTCTTCAAACATTTACTAATTATTCAAAAAAATCCATGACCTTTGTTGGAGTTCGAAAACCATAGATTAGAAACGCATAACTTGCAAATATTTTTTTCTATTGAGTGAACTTTTACTCAAGACAATAATAATAGTAGCATAGTCTATTTTAAAGTATTTTTAATAAAATAAATAGCAGCAATAATTTGATTCGAGGATAGCAATGAAAGATAATAATTACAGTTTTATTCAGTATGAATAAAATTACAGTTTTATTCACTACATTTGTTAGTGAAGTTGGTTTGCTCGCTCTTCAAGGTATCAAATTCAAAATCATGTTCTTGAATGTTCCTATTTTAAAATATGTTGCAACTCAAAACTCGACCCCCAACTCTATTTACCTGGCTCCTCCGCTATTGGCACTAATAACATAATAAGTAGTCTTTCCCAAAACCAATTTCAACAAGATACTCATGTATCTCTGTATTACCGCTATTAGGCTAAGTTTCTAGACCAACGCTTAAGTGAATCATCGCCGCACAGTGCTCCGTGATTGGTCCGGTTAAAAAGTTGGAATACACAAAAAAAAAAATAATAATAATAAAAAAAAACGGTTCTATTGTTTATGCTTCGTTTCTTACTATGAGTTTCTAATTTTAGGGTAAAAACAGGGAACATGTCTCACTCGCAGACCCTCTTATCTTCCCTAACAGTAAAACCTCGATAAATGAATATCTTTGGGACCAGAAAAAAATATTCATTTGACGAGATTATTTATTTATCCATTAATGAATATAATATTTATTTATCAATAAATGAATAATAATTCATTTAGATGATATTTTGAGATTTTTTTATAATTATATTAGTTTGTATTGAATTCAGACGTACTTGGAAGTCACGATAGTTATAAATTTTATGTGAACTTTGATTTTATTCATATTTTTAGAATTCGAAAAAGATATAACTCATTAATGTGTTTGAAAATTAGTTATTGGATGAAATGAATTCATAATATACTATAAAAATAAAAATATATTATTTTAAAATATAGTAATTATTCATTTATATTTACATAGGTCTATAGAGACTTCATTTATATTTATTCGTTAATGCATTAAGTGAGGTTATTCGTTAAGTTCATTAGATCAAGTTGGGACCAAAGAAATTTATTCATTAGACGAAGTTATTCATTTATCAAACATTCATTTATCGAAGTTTTACTGTACTTCAGTTATTAGTTAAGGCCGGTTATTAGGGGAGCAAGTGGAGCAATTGCTTTCGGGGGGGGAGGGGGTATTTTTTAGTATAAAGATAACTGTAATGGTGAATATATAAATTGAAAAGGCAATTAGAGATATAATTGATCATTTGGTAGTGGCAGTTATGTATTTCTGGTTAATGGGGCGAGGGTTCGATTTTTGCATTTTTGAACTTCTACAAGTCTACGCAAAGTTAGGGTTGGCAGTTACTAATTGTTTGCAAAAAGTTATATTAACACCAAATTTTGTTAATTTTTGAAAGAAAGCTATTAAATTAATACTAAAAAGTAAATAAATTAATATTACTATTTATAAATTTATAGAATTTAACTTTTGAACCAAAAATATATAAATTAATTTTATTATTTAACTTTCAAATTCTTGAATTTTATAAATTTAGTTTATCTCCATTCAACAGTGCCTGATTTAAGCGATGGCCCACAAATCACCGATCATCAAAAGAAACTCAACTATACTTTTAACAACAATAATATAAATAATAAATTTCAAACCCTATTACGAGCTTAACAAAATAATATTATATTTCCATAATATATTCCTTTTATTGAATATATATAGCGCTACGTCAAACGTAACTGAAATGTAAAAATTTAACAAACTACCAAGGCACCACAAAGCTTATGGAAAAAAAATCTGTTGTTCTCAACTTGATGTCCCCTTCCATGTTTTCCGTTTAATTTTTAACATGTGGTAGACACATGGGATAGGGAAGAGAGAAGAGACAATACAACTAGAAGAGAAGAGAGAACATGGATCACATGTCAAACGAGAAAAAAAATCTGTTGTCCCCAACTTAGTGTCCCCTTCCATATCCTCCATTCAATTATTGACATGTGGCAGACACATAGGAGAGAGAAGAGAGAAAAAAAATACAACTAGGAGAGATGAGAGATCATAGACCACATATCAAACACTCAATGGAGGGACATAGAAACGAACATCAAATTGGGGACATGTGATTTTTTTCCATGTCAAACAGTCAATGAGAGGGGACAGAAAGTTTGGTACAGGTGATCTGTTTCCCAAAGCTTATACGTTGGTCTCAGACCTTATTACCATATCCTGAAAAAGCTCTCATGCAATCAACTTGGGTAAGGATCCTCTGACGTTCTAAATGATAGACAATAGTTAATTAGTGTAATTAGAATACCTTATAGCTTTGTATTGTATTTGTACACAAACTCTTCAATATATATATTACACTAACTCTAACCCTAAGGGTTAAGAGAATTTCCCAACTCATTGTGTTCTATCTTGGTATCAAGAGCAGAAGATCCTGCTGCAATTTTTTTTTCTGTGCCGCAACCCCCCCCCAAAGCCGCCAGCCGTCGCCCAGCCCGCCCTCTACACGCCGCCACCAGCAGCCATGGCCACTGGATCCAACACGACCAGCAGCTCCTCCTCGTCCCTGCTTCCGCCACCTGCTTAAAGTTCTCCAGCAACTACTCTTGTGGGAACCGTCTCGGCTTCTCATCCAATGCCGTCTGTCTCTCACCACCTTCCAATTAAATTGGACTCGATGAACTTCGTACTCTGGAGGACATTAATCCGACCTATGATTGCTGGGTGTGGATTGCTGTCCCACATTGATGGCTCGGAGGAGGCTCCACCCGTTGAACTTCATCAAACTTCAGCATATCAACAATGGTTCCGTGCCGACCAACAAGTGTTGTCATGGATATTCAATTCCATCTCACCCTCCTTGCTACCTCAAGTGATTGGTGTTGAAACTGCTCGGGCCGCCTGGCTGAAACTTGAATCGGCTTACGCTTTTGGTTCGAAAGCTCAAGCTCGCGAGCTGAAACAACAACTATACTCCATCGTGAAATCTAATTCTGAAACTGTGGCCGATTACATGCAACGAGCTAAGCTCATTGCCGACAAACTTACCTCGCTACAATATCCCGTGTCTGACGAAGATCTTGTTGACGCCGTTCTTGACGGCCTTCGTGGCCAATTCCGCGATATTTGTAGAAACTATGCTACTCAAGCAATTC
>CAOJBJ010539873.1:0-11946 GCA_948291685.1 Euphorbia celastroides | reverse complement strand
GACGTGCACTTGAAGTGCACGAGGTCGTGCACTCTACTGATCGCAGCGCATCGCAAAACTTGACTGCAAAGCTGTCGCGGTGCACGACGTGCACTGAGATGCACAAGGTCGTGCACTCTACTGGTCACCTCGCAAAACTTGACTCCAAAGCAAATCCTCGGTGCACGGCGTGCACTAGGCTGGTCACAACTTCGAAATCTTCTTCTTCCTTTGCTCTTTTGCCTCCATTTCGCTCCACCTCGAACCGGATACCATTCCAACCTAAATCCTGATGGAGGACTTCAACAAAATCATTACGGCATCTTCATTAAGAACAAAACAAACTAAAAACAAAACATAAAAAAGCACAATAGACTAAAAAAATCCTACAAAACACTCAAAACCAAACTCAAAGCAAAGCACACTACAAACATGCAACTCAACACTAAAACAACTAGAATCACACCATAAATCGAGCAATCATCAATCAAAAGATAGGGTCGAAATGACCCCTATCAGTTAGGCACAAAATCTCATTACTCTGTTTCTGGTATGATCTTCAACTCCAGATATATGATGCAGAAACTGCATAACTTTGTTTCATTCCCCTTCAAATTTTTCAACAATATATATCATTTGACTGGCATTCCAAACGATTGCCAGTTCCTGATTCACTGTTTTCCTCTTTTTCAGCATAACCTTTCTTCCCTTTACCATTTCCAACAGAATATCCAAATAGGAAACTAAAGCATCAAAATCTCAATAGAGATGTATGATCACCTCTAGACCTCCAGCAAAATCATCAAGAAGTATAGTTAGCAAACTAGAACAAATGACTTAATAAGTCTGACCATTGTAATATGAAAAATAACTTGTACGTGGCAAAATAACAATGTCACAATCTTCAAACCTCTAATTTAAGGGTCATTAACAATGAACCAGAAATTCAGCAAGGATAAGAATGTTAGTGGCGTAAGCAACATTTCTACCTTAACGAGAAGCATTAGTTTTAGTACGATAAAATCAAATGTGTTTTAGCTTTATGATTATTGCATCTGTAGGACAAACCAATTACTTGAATCAAGGCAGAATCATAAAAACAGTTTGGAACTTCAGTACTTGAAAGTTCGCTTGAAAAGATATTTTGCTCATTGATTAGGTATAGGATAGCTTTCAGTCATAGGTTGTGTTGTTGCATTTTAATCTTCAGTACTTGCCTCTTATTTCGCAAGATATGCAATTTGGATCTTACCAAATCAATTCAGCATTATATAATTGAAATCTAAAAGCATTCTTAGAAGGCAACCTTCAGCATCATATGCACAGATAACTTGAGATATCTAGTCAATATTTTTTTGAGGGAGAGTTGCCATGAAGGAGTCAACTGCAGAATAGTATCATTACTCTCAGGTCAAGATAGTACAAACCAATGCTGAGGACTAGCAATCGAAAGAAACAAATGAGATAGATACACAACAATTTAAATGTAAAGAATCCTCAAGAGAACGTGTATTGAAAGCTACGATTTTAGTTTCAAATACGAGGAAACTTTCAGTCTTTTGAGGACAATTTCTGTTTTGACAAAGATCAATCTCTTATTAACTGTAGGCTTTTCAAATCCTCCACCAGTGTTAGGCTTGTGTTTGTAGGTTTTGTAATCTTGTTGTTTTCAGCCTGTCTTCTTACTTTTCCAGACTGGCTTTGCTACAGATACAGCGCATTGTGTTCCATCAGTATGTGGGAGAACAAATTATTAGTAACCCTTTCAGACTACAAACTGATCCAATCATAGCAGAGATGATAAAACTAAAAACTAATTCCATGCTATGCTTTGATGTGCGAATAGAACTCTCTTTCCTTGTGTTTTTAAATGGTTCAAAAGTAAATAAAAATGAAGTTCATATCTTGTTAATCCTGTACTTCATTCAGTCATTCATTGTGCACCAAAATCACATCTTATTAGCTCACGCTACAAGACAAGTGTTTTGAGTTCGGAAAATCTGACCTTATTTGCTTCAGTTCAGCAGTGTCTTTTAGCTCAGCTAGTAAATTAGCTTCAGTGCAGTAGAAAATTCCAATCAATGTCCAACAGTATACTAATTAAACTAGTCCAACAATATTAAATAACAATTAGCCTATAAGAGTACAATGATTCAACCGGTTTATTACCTTTGACCAATTTATGTTAGCGCCACTAATCATGGTCCAACCTAAGTAGTCTTCTTACATCTCACTTTTAGAAACCCAATTAAGCAATGTGTATAGAATGAACTTACAAGTTCTCAATCACTGATGAACAGAAATTGCTGAATCTGAATCTCGCTTTCACAACAGAAGCTTGCTTTTCCTTGCCTGTAAAATGCAATTGATGGATCATCCAGTAACAATAGTCATAGTAGATTTTTATTATCACTAAAATATACCAAATATGAACTAAACTAAGCATGTTCTGAAAACTAACTTTCTTTCTCATCTCACTAATTATGCAAAAAACTTGCATTTACAGTTGTGAGCCGACAAAACAAAACAGGTGAGTGGGAATCATTCAGAATTCAACAAACTTAAAAGAAAATCATCCATGGCTTCAGAATCCTCTAAATCAATCTCAGCATCCTTGGGTTCCAATTTCCTCTTCTTGCTCACCTTGCGGTTAACCCTAGCCCCAGAGGAAGACTCGTTCTTCCTTAGCCGGCATAAAACAAACTCGCTGGTGATTCCCGTTAGTGTTGGTTGGATCCCTTGTTTCTGTAACTAAACCTTTTCTTATAAGCCTCAATATACTCAAACATACTCACCTCTGCCATAATTTTCTGGCCCGCATCTTCACCGTGCCAAGTACCGCCGCTGGCCCCAACGGATCTCTCAATTCTGGAAGAGGCGGGGCATTTCCTCTTCAATTTTGTAAAAAAGTAGAGATCGCTGCGGCCGTACAGTTGTGGGGATCCGAACCTTTCGAAAAGCTCCCAAGGCTCTTCTTCAGCGTACAAATCACATTCAGGGATGAGTATTGATTCCGGCGGAGAAAGAGTACCGGCCAGTTTCTTGAATAGATAGGAGGCCACGAGTTCCTCATCGGAGGGCACAAATCGCATACCAGGAGGAAGCCCGAATGGTGCAGCCATTGACGAAATCAGAATGGCAACGGAGAAGATACAATAGGAGAATCAGAGAGAAAGAAATTCGAAATTCAAAGTCGCAGAATGGATGAAAGTGTTCAACGGTAACCTTCCCCGCTCCCCTTCTTATATACCAAAATCGACCAAAAACCCAATCTCAGTCACTTGCCGCGTTCAAAATATAAGCGCCAAACGGTTATAAGCCAATTTGTTTTCTTGTGTTAATACTACGGATTCATGTTAGATTTTGTTTTAAAACAATTTGTTCCTTATAAACAATCATGTTAGACTTTGACTTGGACTCCAATAATTTATACTATCTTCCTAATTGGATGACGTAGAATTTTGCTGTGCTAAAATGCATAACCTTCCAAAGATTTCATAATTACCTTTGGTTAGGCTTATGTTTGTACTAAATTGTCTCAAATGAAAACGAAATGGAACTATAAACTACCACGACTCCCTCAAAGCATACAAACAAACAAAAGTCAAATGTGTTTTTCTTTTTTTCTTTTTTTTTGAAGAAACAAAAGTCAAATGTATAGAGCATGATAAATGTTACCAAAAAAGATGATTGGTTTGTCAACTACTCTTCTGCGTTCTTGGACACTAGTCCTTGTAATAACTTTTGAGTCTTTGAGGTTATGTTCTTTTCAACTTAGTTTCTATTAAGTTAAGTTAAGTTCATTTTAATTCAGTTCAGTTTAGTTCATTATTTATTCAATAAATTTCAGTTCAGTTTAATATTTTCCTTTGTTCTTTTCAATTCTATTTTTAGGTTAGTTCAATTTCAATACGTTTTAATTATATTAATAAATATCTTAATAATAATAAAATCGTATTAACAACTAACTTCAAATTTTAATAAAAATGTAACAACAAACATTAGACTTTTATATTATGAATATATATAGTATTTGTATTCAGACATAATAAATTAATATACTTAAAGGATAATTATGAAATTTAAATTTAATTAATTAAAGAATTAAAAAATATTCATTATTATTTTTAATTAATATATTTTAAATAGTAAAAGGTTAAAAAAGTACTCCCTCAATATTTCCATTTTGGGTGTCCAAAAAGATAGACATCATTTTTAGTTGTTAGTTAATGATAAATATACCAAAATATCCTTACCAATAACTACTCTTATCACTTGTCATTAATTAGTCAAACTTATTCTTCTAAATAAATGAGGGTATTATGGTAAAGATACTCAATTTTCTTAATTCCCGTGAAATGAAAATATTGCCTATCAAAGTTGGACGGAGGGAGTAATTTAAGACTTGATTGCTTTTATTATATATAGATAACTAAATTAATATAAATACATATAGATAATGGAGGAAGGAAACTATAATCATAGTAGCCATTGTTTTCTAGGTATAAAAAATATCGTGTATATTTATGTGTATGTAAATTATATGAATTAAATCAATTAAAATAAGTTTCAATAAGATTCAGTTCAGTTCAGTACTTATTTAATAAGTTTCAGTTCAGTGAAATTCAGTTAAATTCAATTAAGTTAAGTTCAGTTCTGCCGTTGGACAATAAGTTGAAACAGAGCCTAAATCTGGAAACGATATTTTTGGATATGTTGGTGAATTGTGTTTGCAGTTACCCTATTATATC
Organism: Euphorbia celastroides; assembly: GCA_948291685.1. Lineage (NCBI taxonomy): Eukaryota > Viridiplantae > Streptophyta > Magnoliopsida > Malpighiales > Euphorbiaceae > Euphorbia > Euphorbia celastroides. The sequence continues at coordinate 7,216 of CAOJBJ010539873.1, read as the reverse complement.
GTTATGCTTGTCCCAGCGTTACTACTGGGGTCATGTCATGTAATTTCATCGGTAAGTGTACTTCCCCTTCTTAAATTTGTATAAGAATTTGATAGATCTAACACGTGATTTTATGCATCCTTGAACTATTTATTTAGGCATGTTTCATGCTTGAAGAGCTTTATGTGCAACTCCTATTGTAATTTCCTTTATTATCTGAGTGGAAAAGGGGCATCGATTTATCCAAGGCCAATATAACCTTATGCCTACGGGATATGTTTTACTCGGAAAAAGGAGGCTTTGCTTCTGTCAATGCAGTGTGCAGTTAAATGAAGTTCAAAGCCAATTCTATCAACAAAATTTCTACGACTGATAGGATACATCAGGCTAATGTGCGTTAAATATATCAAAGCGGGCTCTCTATATGAATTCATGCTTGATGAATCTCTTGTAGTCATATTTTTTTAGTCCACAAGAATCCATCTCCTTAAAGTTGAAAAGGGCTAAGGAGCATACATCTTCAAAAACATAGCAGCGAAATTGAGGTCCAACAACTTAGTTAAGACGAAGTGTTTTGAGATAGGAAAATCTGACCTCATTAGCTTCAATTCAGCAGTGCCTGCCTATTGGCTCAGCTGGTTAAAGTAGCTACCTGAAATCCATCCCATCCAAATTTTGGCAATAAATTGGGAGACGAGCCTGATCAGACATTCCAAAAATATTAAATGACATTTAGCCTATTGATATTTCAGTGTAAAATTATATAATTAATTTAAGTTAGCTCTACTAAATACTTATAGCCCTCACATTCTTCTCTAACCTTTTCCTTTCCATGAGCCAAACAAGCATCTAGTTCTACAACTTATCATGGTCCAATCAATTTCAACAACGAATGAAATCTTTTTAAATTTCAAATCTGGAATCCCCAACTGAGAAATAAGTCTAGATTGAACTTACAACTGCTCAATCACTGACGACTGCCAATTGCCAAATCTGAATCTCGCTTTCACTTGAGTAGCTTGCTTTTTCTTGCCTGTAAACAACTATTGATACATCATCCTATACGATAAGCATAGAATACTTTTCAGTATCACTGTATAGTACCGAATATGAACCAAATTAAGCAATTTGTAACAACTAAGAAAAAATCAAATGTGTTATTCAGCTTCATGATTATTGCATCAAAAGGACAAACCAAATTCTTGAAGCAACAACAGGATCATAAAAACTTACATAATTCTTTATGCATTTCCATGTTTTCAAAATTGCAAGGAAAACGGAACAAAACTAATATAAAAAATAACTAAAACTACATGTAAAAGATAGCCTCCTAAACAGAACAATTGGAACTTGGGGTATTTTTCAACTCCTTTTTGATGAAATAGAACTGCAAAAGAAGTTGTGCTCATAGTTTAGGAATAGAGTAGCATTCAGTTATAGATTATTGTCGTTACTTTGTAGTCTACAAGATACTTGCCTCTTGTTTCACAGGATCTACAGCTTAAAGATAGCTGAAATATCACCTCTCTTTACCTCTCTATAGTATAGATGACTAGGCACTGAAACTCGTACTTCTCCAAGCTTTTATGTTCAGATTTCAGAACTCTTAGCACACTCACAATTCCCTTCAGTCATGTCAAGGAGTTAGCTAAGTCAAATTCCCTGATCTATATTTTTACATGTTCAATTCCCTTCAGAACTCAACTTCTTGAATGAAGAAAACCGCAAGTAACATGCCAAAAAGTTCACCAGAAATCCTTTTAAACCAGTTTATTATAGTGCAAGCACTTAATACTGCAAGCAAAAGCAGAAAAACGGCTGTCCATGCGCAAACCCTGCAATTAAAAGTTACAGTTTCAGAAAAAAAAAACCGACTGTTAACTGCAAGTAGCAATCACAAGAGCTGAGTGCAAATAAATCTTCCCTTAATTTGGAAAAATCGTACAAATAAGTACGTGTAGTGACAGTAGGCTATGCAACTCCTAGTATCAGATGTGGTTGTCCGCTGAGTTTCGAGTGAATAACTCCACAGTGGTTTAACTTAATGATCTAAATTGAACTAGAACAATAAATTTTCTTATGCCTTTTTTCTCCCTCACAGTAAACGATTCTATAACTAGGGCCCCGATAGCAGTATTCAAATCCAATTCAACTCAATTATATCTTTTGAAACAATTCCTTGTACTACGTATAAGGTATATGTATTCCTAATTGTGCTACACTAGAATAACAATAACAATTACAAATAAACAAAAACACACCTTTCTTACTATATTGGAGTCACGATTCAACTCATATTTCTTTCATTGGAAATATGAAACTCGCAGGTAATTCAAATTCCAAGTACAATAACCGAATAACAGTTCTTAAACTACTCAAGCATATTAAATTTGTGAAATCAAACTGTGAAATATCTAATTTCTACTGAATAATATTGGTTTTGCTATATGTTAGTTTTTTTATAGTTTCATCATATGAGTAAAAAAGTTTGTTAGACTTTTAAATGTCCAATTTCTCGTTCGTGTACAGTAGTCCACAGACAGAGTTGGTGAATGCAATCAAAGGTAACAAATAACATAGATATATAACCATCTTTAATACAACATTTATTAAAAGCACCATATTAGTTTCAACCAAGAGGAACTTGCTGCTTTTGAGGACACTGATGTCATGAAGCATGGATTTGGACTTGGACTGGAATAATTTTTATTGTCTTCCTAGTTACATGAAGACCCTTGTCATGCTATAATGCAATATCTTCCTAAGATGGTCAAATTATCTCCTGTTTCTATATTTCTCCTGTGATGGTTTGGTGTATCTTTATCGGTTTTGTAATCTGCATTCTTTTCCAGCCAATTTTCCAGACTGGCTTTGCAATAGATACAACTCATTGTTCTCTTATGAAAACTTGGTTACCAGTCCTTGTACTAATTCTTCAGCCTCTGCATGTGTTTTCTGTAACCCTATTACATCTTATGCTTGCCTCAATGCTACTATTGGATACGTCTATAAAGAAAAACTCTGCAGTGTCCAATTTGTTGCAGTAAAAAATGTAAGATAAGTCTAAAGCCAATGGACAAGGTTTTAACAACAAAGTTTCTACATATGGCAGTAAAATTGTTGGGTATTGATTGGTTTTTGTTCTGAGAGATCAAATCTCATATGTGAATTCACGCTGAATGGATCTCTTGGTAGTCATTTTAGTCTGTAGAATATATCATTTGGAGTTGCTTAAGGTACCAAATATCTCTACAGAGGTTGAGACATGAAAATTCATCGTTTTGACATGAAACACATTACCTTCTTCTTGATAGAATTTTTCTTTGAAAAATTATTATTTCAGTGTTCCTGAACTGTATCCTAAAAGGGGCAGTGGCACATCTCTTACACTACCTAGGGGAAGATTAGCACGCATGGCTTTAGAGTTATTTTACAAGAATATTCAGTATTGGAAAGTTGTTACTAGAAATGGAAGTCAAAAGGAAGAACGTGAAACCTCCAACAGACTATGTCTCTGAAGAGAACTTTGAGCAAGAACTGCTATCTGTTCTGGGTCTATGCTAAGCTCACCAATGGAATGTTTAAAATTGCAGATGCAACAAAAGAAAAAATGAAATAGTAAAAAAGATAAGCTTAACTGGACTGTGGTGCACACAAAAGAATGAGCAATCATCTTCAACATCAGAGGTTTTTCAGCAAAATTGAGGTGCAACGCTTTATTAAGAACTGTTTCCATGCTATGCTAGATGTGTGAATAGTCATAAAAATGCAGTTCAAATGTCACTGTTCCTGAATGCTATCATTAATTGTGGACCAAAATTTGATCTTATTTGTTTTGAGTTAGGGAAATCTGACCTCAGTTGCTTCTGTTCAGCAGCGTCTTTAACCTCAGCTGGTAAATTAGCTTCGCTTCGGGAGACTGCCCGAGACATATCCCATAAACAAAAATTCAAGAAGAAAATTCCAAATAATAACCTAGTCAAACCAAGCCAAAAACAACAAATCACATTTAGCCTATTGAGAGTATCATTATATAACTAATTTATGAACAAGTTATGTTAGAGCCACTAATAGCTATCATATTCTTCTATTAACTATTCCTATTTGTGAACCAAACAAGCATCTAGCGGTAAAACTTATCATGGTCCAACAAAATTCAACATGAAATCTCATATCTGGAAACCCAAACTGAGAAGTAAGTCTACATTAAACATACAAATACTAAATCATTGGCGAATCCCAATTGCCAAATCTGAATCTAGCTTTCACAACAGTAGCTTGCTTTTTCTTTCCAATCGATAGATCATCCCATAAGTATAAACATAGAAGATTTTTAGTATCACCAAATATGAACTTAGCATTGTGTAAAGACCAAAAAATTTCTTTCTCATTTCACTAATGGTGCAAAAATTGCATTTACAGTCGTGGACCTAGAAAACAAAAGAGGTGAGTGATTCAAATATCTAATAAACTTGAAACAAAATCATCCATGGCTTCAGAATTCTCCAACTCAACCGCAGCATCCTGGAATTGCAATTTCCTTTTCTTGTTCACCTTCTGACTAACACAAGCCCCTGCAGAAGACTCATTCTTCCGGAGCCGGCATAAAACAAAATCACTGCAGATTTCCGTCAAACAGAATTCATGCATTATCAAGCCACAGTGTTGCTTAGATCCCTTTTTTCTGTAACTAAACCGTTTCTTTTCAGCCTCAATGTAATCAAATGTACTTACCTCTGCTATGATTTTCTGGCCAGAATCTTCACCGTGCCATGAACCGCCACTGGCCCCAACGGATCTCTCGAATCTGGAACTGGTTGGGCTTTTCCTCTTCAGTTTTGTAAAAAAGTAGAGATCGCTGCCATACAGTTGTGGGGAGCCAAACCTTTCGAAAAGCTCCCAAGGCTCTGTATCGTACAAATCACATTCAGGGATGAGAGTTGCTTCAGCCGGAGAAAGAGTACCGGCCAGTTTCTTAAAGAGATAAGAAGCCACAAGTTCTTCATCGGAGGGCACAAATCGCATACCAGCAGGAACCCCAAATGTTCCCGCCATTGACAAAATCAGAATCGCAGCAGAGAAGAAACAATAGGAGAAGAGAAGAATAACAAACAAACAGAGAAGAAATCGCAGAATGAAGAATTGATGGATTGTACAACGGTAACTTTCCCCTTTTTATATACGAACAGCTTCGAATACCAAAACCCTACCGCCCAATTTCAGTTGCCGCGTTCAAAATATAAGCGCCAAACGGTTATATTCTGAATTTTTTTTTTTACTATACAACTGAATTAGATTAATAAATGTATACCCTATAGTTAGACCTCTGAATTTATTGTTTTCTAAATTTTCAATAATTCAATGTCACATATCTTATTAGAGGGAGAAAAATTTTAAAAAAAATGTAAACTAACCAAAAATTAATACATAGAATTTTGAAGTAAATTAGTGCACTTTTTACAAGTTCAAAACTTTTGTGAATTCATGAATTAAATAGGTATTTAGACCAACTATTGGGATCAAATGCATTGGCCAATGGATCGTATTATTTATAAACCCCTAATTTCTCTTGTGCCAAAAGTCTTAGCCTAATGGTTAATAAAGTTGCGACTCTAAAAGCTATAAGTTCAAGTCCACGTTAAGGGGGGTTTTCTTTTAATATTATTTGTAAATTAAAATGAGATCATTTTATAAAAAAATATAGACCATACACCCTTAAACTTGAAACAAATGATATGTTACCCGAACTTTAAAAAAATCTATGTTACCCTCTCAACTTGTAAAAGTGTTCCCGCTAGACTCTTCAGTTTTAAAAAAATGTGTCAGTTTACTCCTTAAATGTCACCTCATATTTAATTACCTTAACATTTTAAAGACATTATTTTTTCTCTAGCCAAAAGTCGACTCTTGGTTTTTAGATTAACTAACGCATTTTCTCATTAAAAATGCTAAACTAGTACAATTTTACGAGTTGAAAGGAGATAATAAGGACTTTTAAAAATTTCATAAGTGCAATAAAACTCTTTGTATCATGATAAGGAGGCCAATTATTTATTTGGCGTTCTTTATTTTCTTCTTGGGGTATTTATTTATTTCAATACATGTTCTTTTAACTTGATTTTTCTCTGGCTTTATATTTTGCTATTCACTGCTCAACAAAATGTTTGCGAAATCAAAATAACATAAAAGCTGGTCGTGCATGTAATGTAACTTTTTTTAACATATTGAACTTATTTTTAAAATGACCATAATTAGAAGAAAAAAATGTAATGGATGAAAATGAGACAATTAATTTTATCAATGCATACAAAATAATTTTGATGTAAGAAACAATGCAAAGACATTTTCACTATCATTGAGAAGACATAATTATTAACAGTTTTGGATTCAAAACCCGGCCTCTTGCAAAATTTGTTAAATATAAAAAAAGCATTTAATACAATGATATTAGTTTCAATTTGGTACATTTGATTAACTAGTCCCTCAACTTTGACTGGTACGTGCAAAATGCTTTAGCAGTTCAAAGTGTATTTGAAAGTCGAAAGACTCTTAAGACATAGCAACGTGTACAAGGTTATGGTTGTATTGGCCAATTAGGTTATCATTGAGACAAATCCGGTTAGATGGTGAGTCTAATTTGTTATAAGTTTCCTAATCAGAAAGTTTGGCCTTGTTCTGTGCCATACGTGAAGCCCACCGAAAGGCTAATTATGCCTTAGCCCAATTAAGTCATTTTAAAAAAGGTAACTTACAAAAATATACAAAAACTGGAATAAAATCTGTTATCTCCAAAATTGAGTCTCCTTCCATGTCCCTTCACTCATTGATTGACATGTACTTCATGATCTCCTTCCTTACCCTACTTTTTATTTTTCTCTTTCCTATATATCAATCTATGAGTGAAGGGATATAGAAGTGGACACAATTTTAGGGACATTAGATTTGATTCCACAAAAACTAACTTTTGATTCAAGAGAATGACAACTAAGTTTAACTTATTACATAAATAACAAAAACAACAAAACTATTATCACCAAGTATCCACTTAAGTTTCATATTTACAAAAATGACATGTATATACAAATGCTTTACATATGCTTTACATACCCTTTGTATCGCATATACATATGTTTTACATTTAATTTTCATATTATTCCGAATTGGTTAAACAGATCTAAAAACTGTCTTATTACACATTTATTTATGTATACATATACATTACATAGCCAATACATAT
>CAOJBJ010539593.1:0-10434 GCA_948291685.1 Euphorbia celastroides | reverse complement strand
AGTGGGTTTTAGGCCCTATTTTGTTGGACTGAATTGAACGGAAGTTAATTGAATTGAACTGAACTGAAACTTAATGGTGACAAAACGAAACTGATTGATCGAAACTTAATGTGAACTTAATGAAACTATATCAAATAAATTTTATTCTTATTATAAATTTATTAAAATTAAATAAATTAAATATAATTTATTTAAATTTGAATGAAAATTTAATGAATTTAAATTAAATGAAAAATAAATTAAAAAAATATAACCTTAATAATCTTAATTTTCAGAAAAAAACAAAATAGGTGTTTGGTATTTCAACTGTCAAGGAACATGCGACCCTTATTCTACAGCTGCATTATTAAAAAAATTAAAAAAGTAATCTAACGTATTTAACTACCACAATGATCACCTCACCAGGCTGTCAGAAAATTTCCAAAGTAACCAACGCAAAACGACAATAACGCATATCTCTACGTTTCCACGTGGCATTAAATAATTCGCCTGTGATAATATTATAATCCATCGAGCTGTCATCCTGATTCCTCCTCCAAATTCCAGTTCCACTCCAGCTTTTAAAGTTGTCTCTTAAATACTCCAATTCAATTACTAGAGTTTTCATTTTTGAAAACTCAACTCACATATTCTGCTATTTCTGTTGCATTTTCACTAATTTATCTCATTTTTCTGTAAATTATCATTGATCATGGAAAAATCAGAATCAACTGAAGGGAAATTTGAAGATCAAGAAGTAGAAACGACGTCGTATGGGTGCTGCTGTTTTAATGGAGTTTGCCCAGGATCGAGAAAGAACAATGGGAAATACAATTTATTGGGAGGAGATGAACTGGGGAAAGAAGAGAGTTGGGTTGTTGAAAATTTGAAAAAGTTGAAGGAGTTATGGGAAATTTTGGCAGGGCCGAAGTGGAAGAATTTTATTCGGAAATTTGGGCTAAACAAGAGGAAAAGAATGCAGAAAGTGCAGTATGATCCTCAAAGTTATGCCCTTAATTTTGATGATGGGATTTATAAAGATTTGGATGGTGTTTTTCCTAATTTTCCTGCTAGATTTGCAAACCCAATTAATTACACTATTCATTAATTGAGTTATAAAGCAAAGCACATGTGATGTACTATTTTGGCTACAAACTATGGAAATGGTGTTAAAACTCAATCATTTTAGCTTTCATAACTGTTTTGCTATCCTAAATTAAAAATTATTGCTTGTAAGAATATTGAAGATGAAGCTATCTGTAACAACTAACAACACCATAGAAAATTTATCTTAAACTAAACTATAATATATGAAAATAAATTATTGGAGTCTTGTATATGAATTTTATGGGACACCATGATCTATATTACTTCTCTTTATCATAGTTCAAGAATTTATATAAGAAATGTCATTATTTTAGTAGGAAAATACATAAATTGGTTGATCGCCAGCCTATTGATTTGTTATTCATATTGCAATTTGACAATTATTATTTAAAATATTTTTTTTTGGAAATATTCAAAATTTTAGTTCCGACAATAAAAAATATAATGATCAGGTTTCAAATAAAATTTCCAAAGGACATGTATTTGTCACAACAAAATTTTCGAGCTTAGGGCTCCACTGGGGTTGCAACCTCTTGAACCTCGACTCAACGCCCCCAAACCACTATAATTCAAACGAGTGTGCACTTTACATTCTCTTAATTTGTTCGGTAAAGTATTACGATCACATCGATAAATTAGTTGTTGCAATTACGCTAAAATAAAAAATGGCAATACCCGTGCTTGAGCAAATTATGCTAGTTAATTAGATATTAAGCAACATAATGTTTCCTTGATCCTCGGAGTCTATGATTGTCAATGGTCTTATGCAATAAACCTCTTAGAAAACATTAACTCGTTATAACATTATGCTAAAGCTAGATAGAACTCCCGAAACTTTGAATGTCTCGCTCAAGGAAACGGTTTATACCATTGCGGTTGAAGAAAGACTTTGGTGAAGTACGATAATTCGAACTAAGACAAACTAAAATATTGTTAGTGTAAATTTTATGAACTTTAATTGAACTCATGCAAATCTATACACATCGAAAGGACACATCTAACGCAATTCCGACCACCATATCATGATAATGTTTATGTTTATCCAAATGTATAAATTATATTGATATTTCTAATCACTAGTTAGTGTTATTGATAAGGATGAAACGGCTGAAATGAAGGTTTTGACCAAAAAACCAATAAAGAGGGGTTTGCGAGCTGAAACTCGCCGGAAACTAGGTTTCCTTAAGTATTCTCAAGCTGAAACTTGAAGGTTCAAGAATCCAAAGAGAGAATTTCTCAAAGTTTGAATTTGATTAAAAGTTGAATAATGTTACAAAATGACAAAGGAGGCTTTTATAGCCTCATTACAAAATAAAATAATAAGAGTGGCCCTTAAAATCGGCAAGATAATGGGGAATTGGTCTTCCTTAAAATCAGCAAGAAATTGTGGGATTTGGCCTTCCTACTCATAGGATCCAACCACTCTACCCACTTGCTTGTCAGATTTTTCCGCCCTTCTGCAAGTTGAATCCTTCTAGCCTTCGATCCGGTTGTTAATCAAACCGTTGGAGCGATTGAGGTGATCGAGCCGATCGAGGCGTTCCGGATGGTTGCGTGGTTGCAATTGAGTCGTTCCGGATGTTTGCAATCCGGATGGTTGCATTCCAGGTGGTTGTGATCCGGAAGATGGCAATCCGGGCGTTCCGGATGGTTGCATTCTAGATGATTGTGATCTGGACAATTGCGATCCAAACGGTCTTACAATGTCCTCATCAGTTATGTAGTAAAGTTGTCCAACCAAATTGCTTTCAGATTTATCATCTTGTTTTTTAAGCTCCCATCACTCATATATCTACTTGTTTCTCGCTTTGTGTTGGTTCGTTAGTACTACAAACTACTGACGATAATGTTTATGATATTGATAACTAAAAATAGTCGTACTCAAACATATATTTAATCTTTAGAAAAAGAACTATAAAAATCATTAGATTTTTTACTTATTAAGATCTTTTTATTGCAATTTTATTTTGTATGACTGTTTTTTTCAGTGTTTTAAAAAGCGTTAGGCACTAATCGGGCGGGAGAGGGTCTCTGGGACCTAGACGGGGATTAATCGGGGGTCTAGGCAGGGCCTGGACTTCGACCTGGGCGGAGTTCATTTTATCATTGTATATTATATTTTTCAAATGTATTGAGATTATGAATTCATTTATAAGGTGAATGAGATAAATTTAATTAAAATTAATTTATAATATTATAAAATATTAAAACACATATTTGAAACAATGTTTGAAGAATAACTAAAAGCTAGCTAGATGGTATAAATATTATTATTTGTGATATATAACAAATTGTATTGTCAAACTACTTTAATGTACCAAATTTCTACCAACAAAACTACTTTTTATGCGTAAAAAGATTTAAACTATGTTTATTTTAAAAATTGATATCTTTAAAATTAGAGTTTAGGCCCTACCTAGGCGGAAAAAAATCGGATTAGGCGGTACTATGCGGCGTTTAGGTGGTGTTAGGCGGCATCCAGGAGGAACTAAATCGACCGAGCGCCTAGGAGCGTCCTAAGAGCCCAAAGCCGGGCGGCAAGCCCAAAAATGGGGCCTAGGCGGAGCTAGGCGGGGATTTTTAAAACGCTGATTTTTCCAACTTTTTCCATTAAGTTAGTTTAGGTCAATTTTAATAACTTTCAGAAAAAAATTATTGAGTTACAATAAATTTCAAATAAGTTTAAAGGTCATCAAAATTTCATATAAGGCCCCTTCTTTTCACCTTCAATTCACTTCAGTTCAGTTCAGATAAGGTCCATTCAGTTCAATTCAGATTAGGTCAGGTCACTTCAGTTTGAGTTTTTTTAAATAATTATTCTATTTAATATAATGATAAATTAATATTATTAATAAAATTAATACTAATTATTATAACCAATAATTGAAAAAAATAATTATCAAAATAATACAAATAACAATAACCATAAAATTCATATAATATTAAATTTAAATATTCTTATATTCTTATGACTATAATATATTCATTTTTATTATATATGTTGCATTAATTAATAGATAATGTGATACATGTAAAAATATTGTCAATTACAATGTGAATGTAATGTAATTTTGTATAATATATATCTACAATTATTAAATTCAGAAATGTATCATACATGATATTTTTTTATTCCAACCATTGCAAAATGAATATTGCAATATTAGACGTGATGATACAGAAAATGAAGACAATAGTGATCTAGATGATATGGAGGTAAATTGATAAATAATATTTCGATAATTGTATTTTGTTCCTAATAATAATAATAATAATAATAATAATAATAACAATAATAATGATCTTTTATTTTTCATTCTATTTATTTTTATAATTTTTAATTATTTTTTAATTTCAAAAATATAATAAAATAAAGGGATAAATTCAAAAAACCCCCCTAATGTTTCAACTTTCAGCAAAATACCATCTGATGTTTAAAATCAAGCAAAAGACCCCCTGATGTTTGTCTCCGTCATCAAAATGAGGATTCTCGGTTTTGCCGTCGGTTTAGAATCCTCATTTTGATGACGGAGACAAACATCAGGAGGTCTTTTGCTTGGTTTTAAACATCAGGGGGTATTTTGAACTTATCCCTAAAATAAAATAATCATTATCCATAATTCATTATAATTTAATTCTTTATTTATTATTGTTATATAAGTATTATATTATTGATAAATTAAGTTCAGAAGCAAGTTTCAAATTAATTTTAGTCCAGTTCAATTATGTCGAGCCGAAATAGGTTGAAATTGTGATACCAACATAAACATACCACACCGTTACATGTTTGTGGAGCTTAATACGTCGAAACCCTTTTATAGTTAAGGCTCAACGCCTATTTATCCCATGAACTTTCAAAAGTTATATGTAACCCATGAACTTGCAACAAGTGTAGCAATATTAACTATTGACTTTTTATAGACTAAATTTTTTAGTTTTTCTTACTCTACTAAAAGTCGACATAATCAGAGGAAGCAAACTGATACACATATTTTGCAAGTTGAAGAGATTATGTAAAATTTTTGTAAATTTACGAGATAAATGAACATTTAAAGCCAACTATGCATAGATCAAATTTAATTGTCACATATTTCCGTGATTTGAATTTGTAATCAACCTAATTTGGCATAAAGGGATTAGAAATTTTGTCAAATATGTTTTCACAAAATACTAATCATTCAATTTAAACTAAAATCATCAGATTACAATTTTGTATGTCATTGTTTGCTGATAATGTATTTGTTTGTTCACTTCATACTTAAATTTATTTATCCACATGACTTTATATTCGTATATATCATTTTGTCATTTCTTAGTAACTCTTTATTTGTTTCTTTTTAATCAGCAAAGAAGAAACTAACATATAAGTATATAACGATATTATAATTTATTATTTTTGGTTCCAGAAATTTGGATAATTAGAAATATTTATCTATTAATAAAAACAAAAAATAATCAAAGAAAAAGCAAAAAAAGAATTATATTCGATGTAAAAATTATCAATTGATTCTTTACACAGAAGCTTCATCTTTACAATCAATTTATGCTGAATCTCAAAAACGATTGCAAAATCCCTAATTAATTACACCTTAATTAATCCTTGATCCCTAATCAATCACAACCGCCGCACTCAGCTCACAGCCACCAGCGACCTCTCCGGCGTCGCCGGCAACCGCGCCGCGAAACTCAGGCAAAACGGCGCCTCGTCCTCTCTACTAACCTCATCGTCAAAATTAAGCGAATAACTCTCAATATCGTACCTGAAATCCTCCGCGCTGTACCTTCGGCGAGTGCTCTTCCCTCTCCTTCCTATCAGCCCCAAGCACCAGTCCCTAATCTCCAGATCCTCCGCCGCCGATCTCAGCCACAACCGCGGAGATCTCGGCGCCGCCTTCTGCGATCCAGATCCGCCGCCGCCGAGGCGCTGGACGTCGTGGTTTTTGCAGGTGAAGCAGGAGATGGTGGATTTGAGCTTGGATTTGAAGGACGGGGAGTGGCACTCTTGGATAATCGGCATTGGCAAAGCCATTGATTGTGTTGTTGTTGTTGTTCTTTGGAGGAATGATATAGTGAAAAAGAGTGTATGTATGTGTTTATATAGAGGGAGAGAGGAGGGAGAGTTGGATAAGGATTCGGAGAGGAAGTGGAGAAGAAACCGTGGGTGGAGCGCGGGGGGAGGGGAGTAGTGGTTTTGCCGTTAATATTGGTAAATCATTAAATAAAGCGCGTGTGTGGCTGTCATATTTTTATTCTTTTTTTAAGGGTATTTTGGAATTTATTTGTATATAACAATTTTATTAAAACCGAACCGCCCATTAGACCGGAATTTTTTTTGTCATCAAATAAGTTAAAAATGTCTTTGATTGATATATTGATAAATAAACCCTTTGATTGTCTACATGAGATGAACCGACAAATTATCTTTTCCTTCAATATAATGATGAAGGTCTCAATTTGTTGAACATTTAAGTGACAATTTTTCAAATTCTTCACAATCATTTATAAAACACAGTCACAGATAAAACTTATAATACAAACCTTAGTCAGTTTGTTATTCATATGCTTTTAGTGCTTCTTGTAAATGGTGCCTACTATAATGCCCTACAAACTACTTGTTTTGGTGAAATTTTATATCTAACGAGCCAATGAAATCATAATCTCATCAGATGAGGTCCGAGTATCTTGAGTTAAATGCTCATCAACATGAAATTTATATTTATTGCGTTTTTGTAGAAAGAGTGAAAAAGAAGAAATATGAAAAATAAAATCAATAATAAAGTACGTATGAAGATCAAAATATACGGAAGAGTGAAAAATGTGCGTAAATTAAAATATGGAGTACAAAATGGAAGAAGACGTCAAAACAATGAGAGAATATTGAATAAATAAAATTATGTAAAAACATGGGTGAATTTTAATAATAAAGAGCAAAAACAAATTCGGTTGAAGTTTGGCTCGAGGTAGTTCTAAACAATTTCTTATTAGCATGAACTCGCACCGAATTCGAACTTGGCAAAACTAGTTCGGATAGATTAGGGGTAAACATTTAGTTCTACTCGAATCAAATTGAATTTACTTTAACCGAATTTTTTCATTTGAAGTTGATTTACACTTAGATGAGACTATTTGGTAAAAATTATAATAAAAAATTAGTAAATTGTTTAAGCAATTCGATTAGGTTCACTCTTATGCCGGGAGAATTTATATACAGTTCCTGGAACTAAATACCCACCCATGATCCAATAGCTTTCATTTTTTTTATAATATTAACTTAATTTAAAATAAAAAAAGTGTGGGTCCATAATAAAGGACAACCATTGGATTATGACTTATGAGTAGACCGTTCAAATGGGTGAGTTCGGGCCGGGTTTTGTCGGGCCGACCTTAAAAATGCCTTGCCCAAACCCGGCCCAACTCGCATGAATAGTTTACTTGAGTCGGGTCGAGCCGGGCCTAAATCAAAAGCTCGAATCCCAAGACCGACCCAACCCGCCCATTAATAAATGTATTTTTTTAAAAATTTTATTATTATACATATTTTTAATAATTACTATTATATAAATATATATTTTTAAATTAAAAATATATTTTTCGTGTCAAGCCGGACCAGACTTGGGTTTTAATATTAAAACCAAAGTAAACCCATTATGTGTTCGGGTTTTGACGGGCTTGAACCGTGTCGGATTTATATTAACATATTTTTGCCCAAACCCGATCCATTAACGTCGGGCCTAGACAGGTTAGTCGGGTCTGGACTAACTTGAACATGTCTATTTACGAGTGAGTATTTAGTTCCAGAAACTTTATATAAATTCCCCTTAGGTCGGACTAGGAGTAGTAAATAAACGTCGTCTTGGCTCAACCAATTACATTTTGTTTTTAAAGTTTCATCTTCTTCTTTCTAGTCTTTTTTACTTAATTTGAAATACCTTTGAACACATAACGCCAATTCTTCATTTTCCCGCGCAGTTCACGAATTTCGCTGCCATTGATTCTCTACTCTTCTGTTATTCAGTTCTCGGCACTTCCTCCATGGTTTGCTACTCTGTCGACTCACTATTCTCTCCGATCTCCGAAATCGAAGCTCTTATGTTGTGTATTTCCTTCGCTTGACTCCTCTTTTTGCAGGAGTTGAATCAGGAGCAGCAACCGCAGCTGCCGACTCTCGACGATTGCTTGAAGCTGTTGAAAGGCGAGAGAGACGAGCAACGCCTTGCCGGTTTGCTGCTAGTGACCAAATTTTGCAAGGGAGACGATGTTGTTTCGCTTCGTAGGGTTTATGATGCTGTCAGCGTCGGCTTTCTTGATAGGCTCCTCAGAACTGGTAATCTCTCTAAGCATTGCTCGAATTTGGAGGAATCACTAGATTTTATGGTATGATAGTGTTATGATGATTGAAGACTGTAGTTCTGTGTTTTTCATTGTGGCTGATTGTTAGGGATGAGTAAGGGAAATGCTAGTGGTGATGGAGCCAGCAATGGCGATGCGTATTTGCAGTTATCAGTCACTGTTCTTGCTGCATTTTGCCGTGTTCCTGAAATTGCTGCTTCTGAAGATATGGTTTCAAAGATTCCACTAATCCTAGAAGTAGTTTCCATGTAAGTTCAATCTATTATTTTTTCAAATAAGCTGTAGAAGTTAATAGATGAATATGAATATTAGGTAGTCTGTATTGGAGGAGGTCAAAAGTGCAATTGTTCTTGTGTTCTGAATCATGTGTTTTCGATCATTGATTTTTAGGAGGAACTTGTATCTAATATTTGGGCTAGCAGTATGTGAGAGAAGTAGAAAAGGTTGAGTGATTATGACAAAATTGTGCAAAAACAGTTCACCTCTATAACCTTGGTTCTAATAGTGGAAGTTGATGATCATGTTGGTTGTACTCATTAACTGAATACTTGGACCTGTTGTACTGCTTAATTAAAGAAATTGATTTGGTATAGACTTGGATCATATGCCAATGAGAATAATTATTGGGTATTAGTGTCTATAACTCTATATTGGCAAATAATTATAGCCCTCAATCCAAAGAACGGAATGAAGTGTCAACATATGAAAAATTAAATCTGTTTTTGCAGTTGTTAGGTCTGTGAACTTGCACGTATAAAAAATCCAGTTCTAGTGAGGATTGGGTGTTCTGAAGACGTCCTGTACGAGATTGATGCACAATTTAGGGAAAAACAATTCCATATTGTTCAGGATGAAGCTCATCTAGCCAAACATCTCTCTTTCTATTGTTAAATTTTTCCTATAATTTTTGGTAACCTAACAAGTCAACCTATTAATTTGTGATACTTTTATGATCTAACCATGTTCTTATTCCCTTTTAAACGGCAGGTCAGAATCAAATTCAGCAGTCCTGAAAGAATGCTACGAACTTTTATACCATGTCACAACATCTTCTGAGAATGGGGTCAAAGCATTCCATGAATCTGGAGGCATAAAAGTGATAGCGTGTCAAATGCCTAACTTACCTGATGGTAAACGAAAATCTTACTGGTAGCTGCGTATTGTTTTGGACTTTTAGTTTGTATCATCCTGCTAATGTTAACACAACATTTGCAGAGCCATTGTTGGTAACCGTAGATAATAATATTTCCAAGATAGTTGCTTTCAAGAGAAAATCCTTGTTCAAATGATTGAGAATTCCTCTAACATAGTTATGGTTCTAATTAGGCCACATTATTTTTGTATCCTTCAGGTTCTCACATCATGGAGCTTGCTAATAAAAATTTTCAAATAGTGCTTAATAAGTTTTCTTTAGATTCCATCATCAATAGCTGTCTTCCAGAGCTGTCAGTGATGGTAACGTCTAATTTCTGTGGCATTATTATTTCATTCGTTGTTATGGGTTTCTGATTCTACTGTGTCTTCCTGCAGTTGGTCTCAATAGCAAGACGATTTGCTGTCTTGCATACTCAACTGAAATTTGATGCACTCCACCTGCTTTCTTATATCTTCTCATCAAAGATTTCGGTATCGTATTTTATGACGATTTGTCGATTTGTGAGAAACATAGGATATACTTGGTCTTGGTTATGCTTGAACCTTATTGATGGATTGACTGAATGTTTGCTTCAATGTTCTTGCTCTCTGCAGGAAGTGCGTAATGACTCATTGCGCTCAATGACTGCAAACTTTCCAAATTATATACGTGTTGGTATCATCGCTATTTTACAGAACCGCGTAGGTGATTTGGATTTTTTTGTTAACCTTTTATCTACTTTCTGATACATTTAAGAAGGTAAAACCAGGTGTCAACTTTATTTGGTGTTTGACAACTAAGAGTATTCTGAGGTTCAGGTGGCTTCTGTGGTTCTGAATGTTGACTTAAATGCTAGAATCATG
>CAOJBJ010538331.1:0-11291 GCA_948291685.1 Euphorbia celastroides | reverse complement strand
CTGGTGCTTTCTTCATCAGGTGACAACAACAATTTACAATCTTATCCTTGGGAAATTATACTGTGATCACCACGGAATGATGAACATAAATGGAAATCGACAGTATTCGTGCAAACTTAGGTTCAAAGAACAATCTATTCTCGACAGAAATCCCCACCAAGTTAGTACTCTAAAGCTAAATTCTCACATTAGTGGACTGATATGCTTTTCTATGCAACCATTAGTTGTTGATATGTATTTTTTCTCTTAAAAGGTAAATGGATTTGTTGAAGATGTAACGGGAAAAAAGGCTGCTACGGTGTTTGGGAAGTGGGATGACAGCCTGTATTACACAAAAGGTTATGGAAGTAGCAAGTCAAAGGATTGCAACGATGCTACTTTGCTTTGGAAAAGTACTAAGCCGCCTCCTAATTTGACTCGATACAACTTAACATCATTTGCCATCACTCTCAATGAGTTAACGCCGGGACTTCAGGTATTGATTATGTAACATACCAGTTTTGCAATATGCATTTAATTATTTCTTTTTTGTAGCCATGTCTGATTTCGGGTATTTTGATGATGGGTTAAGGAGAAGCTTCCACCTACAGACTCAAGGCTCAGACCAGACCAGAGGCATCTGGAAAACGGGGAATATGAGAAGGCAAATGCAGAGAAACAACGGTTAGAGAAACGACAACGAATGGTGAGAAATACAGCTTTTTATACTGGGAATTGGGTCCTTTGACGTGTTAAAAATACCTTTTATCTGATGTTTGACAAGTGTGCAAGCGGGTCCCCCATATAAACTTCCCCAGACATACTCTTGTGAACAAAATGCCTCGGTAGAATGTTTGATTAATGCTGATAGTGATCTTGATTTATGAATCGGGTGCAGTCAAGAAAATTACAAGAACATGGATGGAAGCCCAGGTGGTTTCAAAGAGATGGTGAAAATGGACCTTTTCGGTACACCGGTGGTTATTGGGAAGCAAGGGAGCAGATAAATTGGTACGGTTGCCCTAATATATTTGGGGAATTCAATGAAGATTTAGCAGAATCCTCTGAATTATCTTGACTTGATTTGGTAAACGACTCGAGATTAGTTCAAATATTATGATGATATGCTTCTTTAATGGCAGTTTATAACAAGTTTATAAACTCGAGCATAGTAAATTAATGTTTGATCGTGTGATGTGAATGCAGAAGGGTGTAAATTACTAAGCTAATTCTGTATCGGTGGCTTAAGGCTGCAAATTTTCCAGAGAAAGCAAATGAGAGTTGAGGATATAGAGGAGAGGATAGAGTTTTAGTGTTTTGTGTTTGTTAGCATTCTGTGTAATGTGTATGTTGACTGTTTTTTAGTTGGTTAAACTGTGCTAGCCATTGGCTAGTATATTTATTCTGCTATTTTTTTTTTGAGGAATTTATTCTGCTATTTTACTTGTAGTTCTTTTGAAGGAATAAAGGAAAAAAATGAATGAAATGTATAATAAAATTTAACAGCAAAAGACTGGATTACAGTGATGCCAATAGAGTAGACTTTAGATTTTGACATGCTGTTGTCCCAATTCAAAGAAATTGGGGTTTTTATCCAACATTGATTCTTCTAAAGGTTTATCAGTCCAAATTTGTAGGGAAGTGGTTTTATGATTATGAAGATTAGTTTTATTGGCAGGAAAAATGATTCTCCGAACTTGAAAATAAAATAAGGTACAATCGTTTCACTCTTTGAGAAAGGCCAAATACAAATTAGGTTCGGGCTATTGGCATTTTGTAATTGAAACAGAAAGTGAAGAAGTGGATTGGATTGGATAAACACAAATTAAGTACAGGAGTTCAAATGGAGTATACGATTGAAGAGAAATGGTAATGTACATAATCAAATATAAACTTGTGATGAGCAAAGCGGGAAATGGATCCACAGTCAAGGTCTAAGCTTTCAAAACTCACCCAATAAGTGGAATTAGGCCTTTCATTATTAGACTCACAAATTTGGACTTAAACCATATTCACATTAAACCTCAGTCCTCTCATCTCATCTGAGATCTTCTTTAGAGGATTCTGCGTTTTATATTTTAAACGAGATTTATTTCATAGCACTTTTTGTATATTTATTTATGTTTTTTTTTTATTATTAGTATATCTCATTTCAACTTTTTACTTTTTCAAATAATAACTTTTTGCCTTTCTTTCCGTTCACGTGACAGCGCCCCCCAAAACAACACATTATCTCTTTTAATTAACTTGAATTTCAAAACTAAAAATGTCACATCTCTCAAATGGTTATTTTTTGGAGTCAATTCTTTTGTTGCTCGTCTTATTTTTATCTTTAAAACGAAATCCATATTGATATACTTTTGACAAAAAAAATTATTGTATCAAATGGTTGATTTTTGGAGTCAATTCTTTAGGATATTTTGTTCGTCTTGTTTTTATCTTTAAAACGAAATCCATATTGATATACTTTTGACAAAAGAAATTCAAACATTGTATAACATGTTATATCACCTGTATAAGATGTTATATCGCCTGTATAACATGTTATATTGTTGTATAACATGTTATATCACTTGTATGACATGTTATGTCTTTGTATAACATGTTATATCATTGTATAACATTTGTTATATGATGAAATTTGAATTCTCACATTTGGTATTCTTTGAGGCAAAGACGAAAATTAGAAGCAGGGAGTAGGAGAGGAGAAAATAAAATCATAGAAAAACTTCCAAAATATCGGTGTACTTCCCTCCATAACATCCGGACATTCACCTTCAAAGGAGATCTTGCTTCTCTCATGCACAAACTAGGAGAAACTATCAAAGACCATATGGCCCATCCCATTTCCAACCCTACATACGAGACAATTTTTATTTTAAAAAAATAGTTGCTATTAAATTTGGCTATTTCAAAAATTATTTTTTATATATATATAAAACAGCCACAATTGCTATCAATAATAGCTTCCCCAAATGAGCCTAGATTTAAATTTAATATTTGGAAATTCCATCACACTGAATTGAAGCATGGAAGACATCTTTCACGTGTATGTTTTGGAATCCTACATTACTTTTTCATCATTTTAATTTCCTCTAAAATTCCACACAGTCTGTTCTCTATCATACAGGACAAAAATAATATCAACCCATCAAGGTTTGTATTTTTCAAATATGTTGGCCACTTGACAATTTCAACAGCTAATTTATGTGCATAAGTGTATTTGTTTAAGGCATAAACTGTCGGTTTGTTTCTGACGATTCTTTCACTAACCCATTAATTAAGGCTGCTCCCTATATTTACAACAATTTCCCTGAAATGAACAAATTTATCCTTTTTAAGGATAATTTCACATGATTTTTTTGGCTTCTTTTCATCTCTTCATTTATATTTTTCTGTTGTCATTTTGTCTCATGACAGCTGATTAATTTAATGTTTGCTGCTAACCCAAACTATTATTTCTTGTTCATAGAATCAATCCACGGAAATCCGTTATCTATATACATAATACATACATGTAGATAGTTTAACAGACATATCGATACTTTTGACAAACATTAATTAAATCTGTACATTACAGTTATATTTCGTAGTAAAAGAAACTAAAAGTTATAATATTTCATGAAACAATTTTACCTTAATAATGCTGAATGGTATGTGTTTTGGGTACATCACATCAATTTGGAATCGATTATGTAATTCATTGTTTGATAATCTCGACTCGAACATTATTAGAAAAAAAAGAAAAGAAAAGATATATATATTAAACACAAAAAGTGAAAAAATGGAACCCCATGGTGTTAAACACCCCCATGTAACCTCAAAAGGCACTTTGAGGGGTTATGATTATTTTATCAATATAAGGAGTAACTATGCCTAAGCCAAGCAATGTGAGATATCCCCAAATCGGGGTTGGCCCAACAATTGCTCATGGCTCTGATGCCATGTTAAAGATCCATATTTAACCCCAAAAAGCATCTTAAGGGGTTAGGGTTATTTCATCAATATAAGGAGCAACTATACTCTAAGCCAATCAATGTGGGATATCCAACATGTGGTCTAGCGGTAAGGGCTAGTCCACCCTTAAGCATTAACCAGGGATTGATTCCTGGAGATGTGTATGGAACAACCTTAAATCTCGGGGCCAGCCATGCTGCCCTTCGAGGCACCAGCAAATTGGCGATTAGGGATTAGTCTGGATGTGGACATGACTTAAAAGTGCCGCCCATAGTTGGGACCCGTCCAGAACCCTCGTGGTGAAAACCAAAAAAATTGAAAAAATGAAAATTTTAGTAAATAAAACTGATGCTAAACGACTCTGAAACGAAACAAGAAAAAATATTCCTAATATCAAGGGTTAGCTGTGTAATTAAGTACAACCCAAATGATCTGGGATTAGATAAACGGATGGGTCAAACTATGACCATGTTTTATAGATAACTTTTCTAATTTGGATGAACAACGTCAACATGTTACTTCTTATAGCCACATTATTAAACGCAAAAAATTCCCCCTAATTACTTTCACTTTGATTAACTTTTGTAGTAAATGGAGTGCTGCATGTTATCCGGATTTGATGAGACTATGGGGTTTTGAATTCCCTAGGACTAATTTTCACTTGACAGAACATGGAGATTTTTTTTACTCTTCAAATTCTCAACGGGACGTGGTCACGTGGATTAGATAGCTCCACAAACTTGAAGTGTTTGGAAACCTTACAAGTATAACCATTTAAATTTTCAATTACAAAGTATCTACTTCAAAAAAACATTTAAAATTACAATATTCTAAAAAGCGTTAAGTGTTAGTCAAGTAACCGAAGCTTACAACACCTAAAAAAGCTCGAGCAGCGTATAGGCGGGACTTAAATGGAGATATAGATGAATTCATAATTTTTTTTATTTTATAATATTTTGTTTATCAAATTTTATATAAACAATTTCAACATTCTTCAAAATTCCGCGTATAACAAATAGTTGATTTAGTGGTTTCACTGATACATTATCCATATGAATTTCAAATGGAAATGAATATACGGGTAAATTTTTGTTCACTTATTTCCTACTTCGAATTGTTGTTATATCTATTATTCTTAAAAGTTAGTATCATAAACTTATCTTATAATAACATGCTTTGACTTTTTACAATACATTTTAATCCATTATGTTAATAAATTGAGCATTGTAAAAGTTGCATTTCCGAAAACTAATTTAATGCAGCGCTTACGAACCAAACATGCTCTTAGTTTTTTTAAATAATTAGTAAATCCTTGAAAAGACTGTGTTTCGAACCCAAGACCTCCCACCAACACTTTAGAAGATGTACCACTTGACTAAATTTCAGTTGTTAACATGCTCTTTAGTTTGTATGCAGACAGACATTGAAATTGCATATCTTGTTTGAGTAAGTCTGAATAACAACAAAATTTAGCGGCTGTCTGAATTCCTTTTTAGCAGCTAATTTTTGCTTTAATGATATTCAACTATGTTTCGAAATATTTAATTGCAACCCATTTTATGACTTTTGATAAAAGATTATTTGGGACAACAAATATAATATCTACACCAAATCATTCCTCAATTAAACCATGCTAGGTGCATCTTGTAGCTTGTGCCACCAAATTTTTATGTTATAATGCATATTTAGCACTCTAAATTTGGCATGATTTACCTTTTACTTTCCTAAACTCTTGTTTTGTCCCGCCAACCCTCTGAACTTGGTAAAAAGACTCGTTAACCCTCTCAAACTTGACAAAAAAGTACCCAACAGCCCCCCATGCTGACGTGGCAATAATTTTGTGTTGAAAAGTCAACGCGTCCACACGCTGCCACGTCAACATGAGGGAGCTATTGGGTACACTTTTGCCAAGTTTGGGGGGTTTGCGGGACAAAGCAATAGTTTAGGGGGACAAAAGATAAAACGTGCCAAGTTTAGGGGGCTAAGTATATATTAGACTAATTTTTATATTTTTTATATCAATAATTTTGTAATAGAACAATGCCATTTTTTTTAAATATAGTATGCATAAAAGAATGTTCTTATCCACTTCAAAATCATGATTGATCTTTTTGAAAACGAAAAAAATTGATAGATAACCAATGCATGCAAGCTATTACTGGTGTAACTCTGATGTGAAAGATTGATAAATAATTGAACTCACAAATTTGAAATAATGCTACATCCCAATTGAACTGCCTATATGAACACTTGAACTTTAATTTCTTTATTCATTTGCTATTATGTCAATAATTATCCAAAAAGTCAAACTCTAGTAACCCACTCAACCTTTGCCATGTATTAATGTGTAATCTTTTTACATACAAAGCCATACAACCTTTAAGAAAACCAAATCAAGGCCTTAACCATACCACAAGAAAAAAAAATTAAAAACCCCTTAATCCTCAATATAATTAGTGAAAAGCAGGCTCATCATCAAGTTCCTCCATTTGAATACCAGCAGCAGCAAGCCTCTTGTCCTTATAAACATACCACCTTGCACAACTCAAAAAAATAAAAAAGTTCAACCCACTCAATATCGCTAGCAACCAATAAAAATTATAGAGCTTCCCCTGGTTCAAATTATCCGCTAACCATGGATTAATTCCCGTAACCTTATGAACAATCGTCACAAGTAACGAACTCATAAAAAACCCTAACGAAAGGGTACTTAAAAACAACCCGGTACTCATTGTCTTCATCCCTTTTGGACACTCTTTCAAGAAAAAGTCAAGCTGTCCAATGTAAGTAAAAGCCTCTCCAGCTCCAACGAAAAGAAACTGCGGGACTATCCAGAACACGGTCAATGGAATCTCAGCCGTGGGATTGTTGGTCAAACCATGTGATTCCGCAGTTCTCAACCGTTTGATTTCAGACAATGCAGCTGCGACCATGGCGATGATGGAGAAAACAAGGCCAATTCCTATTCTTTGCAAAGGGGTGAAGCCGTGGGGTTTGTTGAAGTGTTTTTTGAGGATTGGGAGGATTATTCGGTCATAAATAGGGACGGTGATTAAAATACTTCCAACAAAAAATACGGTCATAGAGGCGGCGGGGATTTTGAAAGTGCCAACGTGGCAGTTCATAGTGGTGGCTTGGGAGACTGAGAAGGTGGTCATTTGGGCGTAGACGGTCCAAAAGATGATTGTGGTGGCCCAAATTGGGAGCATTCGGATCACTAGTTTTACTTCTTCGACATCTGTTAGTGTTGATAAGTTCCACTTGTTTGTGACTCGGGTTTCGGGGTCCTTGATCGCTGCTTTGTCCAGGAAACTGCAACATGGAGTTGAGCACTTTTTAGTGTTGTTTTGAGGGTTGTTTTGATGTGATGTGAAATTTGGGGGGTAAATGTGAAAATGATTGGAATTGGTGGGTCGAGACTGACATTTACATAATGTGTGAACTCAGCTATCGTAAGATGTGTGTGTTTGTGGTAATTGTACGTCATTGAGTCACATGCATGTTAAGCAATAAAATGAACAAAAAAAAAAAAAATAGCAAATACTAAGAATTTAATATGTGCATGTTACTTTATATAGACGGATTCCAAATAATATTTTGGACATGTTTGAAATTATTGTATTAACAGTTGTTCATAAAGGTGATTTAAAAACCTTTTTTTTACAAAAATATGCTTTTAGCTTTGAACAACATACTTGACACTTCAGACAGATTGTTTAGGAATTGGTTTATATTGTTATCCTAAAACTAAAATCTAATGTTATAGAAACTTTTTTTGAAAAACCAAACTTATTGTACAGTTTAGAAACAATTCAAAATTGGCAGTATATGTTCAGGGTATCGTTTTATGGCTTTGTCTTGCTCTGACATATGAACGGACGACAAGATAAAAATCACCCAACAGTACTTGACAGCATTATTCAGGAAACAGTGGTGTATTTTTTTAGCATTTATAAACAATTAATGGAAATACTATGATTTTTACGCAATTGGAATCTGGTTTTGACTCTTGAAATCGCACATAGACTTAAATCAATAATTTTGGTGGAGCAATTCATCAATCTTAGATCAATAATTTAGGTTCTCAAATTAGCTGTTGCCCCCACAGCCATGTTTATCTATTTAATACGTGACCCACATGGATTGAGATATTAAGTTGATCTTGCCAACTAGCTACTTCCTTTATTGTTGCTCACATCTTTATAATTTTAATATCTTTTATTGCAAATACAATTCAACAATTTTATTGGATCTTTAGAATTTTCAACCCACGTCGTTTTCTATGCATTATTAAACAATCATTTTCCTCATTTCTTGGTTTATTTTCTCTCTCATTTCAAACCGTATTATGTGCTACTTTTTATTGGCATACACTCGTTCATTTCTAAAAACGGATGGAAAACAATACCAACCGTCGGACTTTTTTTCATTTCACTTCCATTTAAAGGTAGAAACCACACTTTGTTAGGAAAATCCAACAAGTGTGGGGTTGTGGGTTCAAGTCTCACAATCAACAATTTAGGCAAAATGCCTCCTTATTACTAAAAAAAGGTAGAAAAAATATTAAAATTCAATTATATACTTATTTACAAAATAATCAACATTGAATGAGAGTGATGTAAAAAATCACGATAGCAAAATTGGCAAGGTATATTTTGTAGCATAACAAATATAGTAGCAAGACATTCAAGCAATATTCATTATTAGAGTATATTCTTTTACATTAAATTCACTCAAAGTTAAAAAAGATCCTCTTTGTAAACATCTAAGCTGTCTTTTAAACTTTACTCCTATATTCATTTTTTTTTCAAAACAAATTCACATAATAATTTGTTAACAAATTCTCCTTCTGTAATTTTATTGGTTTTGAAATATTTTGTTGCCAATGAATACATGCCATTTTCAGGTATTTTAATTCGAAACCAATCTCACAAGTCACAAATAATATTATCAGAACTATTTTTTTAAATATTTAATAAATCCTTGTAGAGGTTGGGTTTCTAACCCAAGGCCTCTCACCTTTACATTGAAAGGTGTACCAATTGAGCTACGTCCCTTTGGTTATCAGAACAATCTTAATCACAGTTCTACCAAGAAATAAATAAATATAGATTAAGTAAAGAAGAGACTAACCTGAATTGCTCACTATGAGGTAGTCTTTGCTTCATCTTTTTATTCCCATCTTCAAAATCACTAAAACCATGGAAAAAAGAAGGATGTGAAGGCAATTGCAAGTGCCTTTTCTTCCACGCACCAACAAAAACCGTGGCAATTTGTGTCAATGGACTGCCCACCAATTTTTTAAACCGGTATCTCCTCGTGCCAGAAAGGAACACCGTTAGCCCGAAAATAATAGCACAAGAACATAACCCGTACCCCCATTTTCGCCCCAAATTATCTTGTATATACACAAGAATCGTCACAGCTCCAAGTGCCCCTAAGTTTATCAAGAAAAAGAACCAATGGAAAAATATTCCCATTTGTTTTTTCTCTGTATCGTCTGATTCATCAAATTGGTCCGATCCAAAACCCGAAACACTTGATTTCAAACCGCCGGTGCCAAGGGCGGTCAGGTAGAGGGCTATGTAAAGGACGGTCAGTTGGGTTCTGTTGGCCGGAATACAGCCGGTTTCTTCAGTGCATTTTGGTGGCCGGAGGCTTGGGATAATTGTTGAGATTGTTAAGATTGTGACACCCTAACAATAAACCAAAAGAAAAATATTGATATTATATAACTTTATGACCAAATTTTAGTGAAACAATAAAAAAATGCTATTTTTCAAAAAAGTTTATTTAGATACAAACTAGAACGTAACTGAAAAATTGGGTTTAGTTGAGAGTTGGGAGAATAGTGGATCATGAATGTCTGTAAGCAAAATCCTTTCTTTTCTGTTTTTTTTTTGTAAAAAAAAAGGATTGAGTTCATGTGGATTAGAAAATTGAAAAAAGGTGAGTGGTCCTATTACCATTGCTTGCATGGTGGCGAAGATGGCGATTGTGAGATACCTACGAACCGAAACAAATTTGAAACAAAGTTATAAGAAAAGTATTGAATAGAATATTTTTGGATTATAGTAGAGTTCACCTATTACCATAAGATGACTACAATTGATATTGCAATCATCCAAAGTATTTCAACGTGAATGCCTATAAATATTACAACAAAAAAAAGCGGAAAGAAACTCAAAATCATACCTTCCGAGAAAAGAGTCAGCAACAAAACCACCGAGCAAACAAAGCATAAAGGAAGTGCCAAGGAAATTGGTGGTGGTGTTGGCGGCAGTGGCATTAGGCAAATGCATAGTAGCGGTCATGTAGGTCACCAAATTAACAGCAATCCCAAGAGTTGTAAGCCTCTCCATTCCTTCCACTCCTGTTCATAAAATCCATATATTTAAGTTATAAAGAGGTTATAGATTGTTATAGAAGGTATAAGAGGTGTAGAAAAATTAAAGGACCTAGAATCATGGCGGCGCTAGTCCAGCCGCCGGTTTTGAAGAGGTCGACAGGGCGGCCCTTGTAGTCCCAGGCATCTGGGAGGGTTTTGCCCTGAGTTTGTGGAAGATCACTTGCCATTTCGAGATGTAGAAAAACAAAGAGTGGAATGAATGGTATGGATAATAGGGAAAGATGGTTCCCTTTTTATAGTGGGAGCTTGTTGCCTAAATTATTTTATTAATACATGGTCACGGATCAATAGTTTTTTGTTATGTTTTTATATAAATTTTGTTTTAATAGTACAAAATTCAGCAATTTCAAATATGATAAATTGTTTACTTATGTCTAACAGTGAAAGTGTTACTTTTATGATTAACTTAGATAAGCTGGACTTTGAAGTCAAATCATTATAAGAGCTTTTTAACTCCGACCACGGGGTTATATGATTTTTTTCTAGGAAAAAGCTAATTTATGTAAAAATTCGTTGTGATGTTAGATATCAATTGCATCGAATTATATTAAATTTGTCAATATGTGATGATAATTGATATGTTAATGCTGTGAAAAATATGATAGAGTCAAATTTATGACTATTTGTGTGGTCAAACGAAATGTTGTGTTATTTTTAGTTGTTAGTAGTGCTGAAAATCAATAAGAATTAATTCGACTTGTTTTTCAATTGAGAAGAACATTTTGTGTTTTATCTTGTGGTTTTTTACAGGTGGTAAGCGCATGGCCCCTCACATGTTGCCCCATGTTACGTATATATTAGACTTCTTTTTCAAAAAATTATTGCTGAGAGAGATAGAGAGAGTTTACAGTTCATATCTGAATCAATTATTAATGAAATGAATGTCATTTAAACTGTAAGTGGTTAAAACCATAAAAGTTAATTAAAATAATTGATCAAAGTAGAT
>CAOJBJ010538177.1:0-12332 GCA_948291685.1 Euphorbia celastroides | reverse complement strand
TTCCTTTACCATGTCTAGCTAGGTTAGTTTAGACTTGGCCATGTGAGTGTTGTGTTTGATCGTGGCGTCGGTGAGGACAAAGCTTGAATACAATAGTTTGCACCGAGACTGAATCACAAGTCCCAGCATCCAGACCGTGAGTTCCGCCGAAGGTCTAGCTAGCTCGAGGTAAGCCTTACGTCTCACCAACGTCCCGGTACTTGCATCTATAATTGTGTGAGTATATAGGGGTACGGTAATATCAGTCATCGAGAGTAGATCCATGCTTGACATCCGTAATCGTGCCGCGACGGATTCATCGAGACTGGGGACGAGTGAACCAACGCTTGCCAGGAGTCTTATTACCCGATGTCGAAGTCAGTGGCTCAGTACCTCACGGAGTCAACAAGATCAGTAGCAGCGCACTCGATGGTGAATTATCGAATTCCCGGTAGACTACATCACGGTCTCGGTGTGCACTAATCTCATATCCCATGATCACGGCAACGATCAGATACACCTCACAACGGCTAAGTCGTCTTAGTTCATTGTTTTAGTCTATTGTTTTGCTTTTATTTGTGTTATATATTCACTCACCTCACAATCACTACTACCGAGAGCTCGATCACACTTAAGTTGTTCAATAGAGATCCTTGTGCATTCCTCCGCTCCTCGTGGATTCGATTCCTGCTTGTCACTAACTACTTTATTTTCTTGCAGGATTTTATTTTGATGGTTTGACAAGTTATAGGCGAGGAAATTTTTTCAGTGAATACTATTACATCACGTAGAAGAAAAATAGTCACCGATATTATTAAATTGGAAGTTTTCATTTAATTTATTTATAACTTATTTCGACACCAATAATTTATGCATAATGCATTGCCAAACAATTATTATTTTTATAATATGATTCTTAAAACCCACTATACCTTTTTGCAGTACATTCAGATGAAATCTCTCAATTATAGGAAAATTTAACATTAATTATTCATTTTAATTATTTTTCTTTGCTCTCAAACATCTTTCAACAAAAAATGATTTGTGTCTCAATCTATCAAATTTCATGTTTTGTTAAGGTTTGAATTTTAACAACGGTCCAATTCATCTAATAAATATTTCATGATATATAACAAAAGTTAATGTAATATACCTCAAATATGCCTGCATGTCACATTAGTTGTTGCAAAGAACAGTATCACAATTAATTTAGTATGACATTGTGTAGCGTTATGAAGAAAATAAAACGAATTTAATTTGAACTTTTTCTCGTTATAAAATTTGTAAAACCCCATCTTCTAACCTTACCCCAAAATTTTATTTTATTGTGAGTATCATATTTTTTTGAGAATTTGAGTTGGAAAATTGAGTTGTTTAGGTGTTATGTGCGGCGCAAGTTAAGAAGTCAATGATAAGTTGCATAAGCAAAACACAAAAAAGTCGACAAGTTACAATCTTGAAAGTTGAAACGTGAAAGACAACAAAGCTGAAAGGTATACATATTTTATTTTTTAGTAAAAGTGTCTACATACTTATACTCCTCATTTAATGGTATCCCAGCTACGATAACAAAATTAATTAGTTGAACACTATACAAAAATTTATCAACACATCCAGTATAGTTCAATTAGTATACTTTTTAATGTAAACGTGAGAAATTTTATATTCGAAATTAAGCTTCTTCAAAAATTTCTTCTCCTTTATAAAAAAGTACATAAGTATTGAAATTATGGAAAAAAATATAAAAATAGTTATCGGGGCCAATGGCAATGTACCACCAACCCACCTCGAGTGATTTCATGTGTGTTCATTTTATTACTCTTAAATAGAATAAAAATCAATACATGAATAATGCATATGTAATGCTTTCATGAAATCCTTACCAAACCATTTGCATGCTACTAAGTCATAGGTCAATAATTTTTTTTATTCTAGCTGTTAAAAGGAATTTTGATAAAAATAAAACCGAATCCCCTGCCAATCTAGGACTTGTTCGGTGTATAGTTGCGGATAGTATTTACTGTTATTGCTAATTTTTTAAAAAAGATACATGGTAACTGATTCCAATCAATAAGATAGATCAAAGATTTAATGAAACTATTCAATGTCCAAGTCAGTAGATTTTAAAGGACTTATAATGAAAATATAAGAAGGAATCACAAACTGTATCGAGATCGCTATGCTGATTATTTATGGAGATTTCATTTTAAGAGAACGATCATCGACACAAAGTATCCTGCCAAGTGTTATTAGAAGCCTTACAAAAGTTACTAGGTAGTATAATATAGGCTAGAAGTTGCATACAAGGGTTGAGATTACTAGCAGAAGACTATAGAGAGAGAGTTACTGGACTAGTGATTTCATGTATTAAATTTTTTTTCACTCTAAATTTGAATTAAAACTAATACAAATCTAATCCATGTATAATCCTCATCAAACCATTTCCATGTTTTTAAATCATAAGTCAATGATAAATTTATGTTCCACTATCTATCCTGATAAAAATAATTTCAAATCTTTAAATCTGGTAATATATGTAACACTCATTTAGTTTAGTTGTCATACTTTGCGTTACTTATATATAATTCATAGGCAACTTTTATCTTAAATTTCAAAACGCCGTCGCTTCATTGTAATGACCCATGAAGTAGAACACTAAGAAGACTTATCATAAATTCGCCGTAGTTTGCTAAAACCCTTGTACTAAAATTTCCCTTTTGCAAAGTGATGATTTTGTTAATAAAATCTTCTTCAAGTCAACGAATTCTTCAACTCCGGCCGTCGTCTTCCACCTACAAACACAAGGGTTAGGATCGGGGGTGCCCTTTAGGGGACTCTCTGATGCCTAAGTCAGTAAGGGTCTTGAAAGTAGCAGAACAACAGCTAGGGTTTTAGAATTGCATACCTCTTTATCTTAGGCTCTTAGGTATTTATAGGTGATGAACTTCACCCTATTTGAGCAATCCGAATCTAAGTAGGATTCTCCTATTTCAAAATCCAGATTAGTTAGGAGTTTGTTCCTTAATAGGACTCATTTAATACTTTTTCCTTGCTGAATAAGGAAAATAGAACCATATACGAATTAGGATTCCATGCCGTCTAAACAGCAAATTTCCCTTATATTCGCCATACCGGCTCAACTGTCCTTGTGGCCTTGAGTCGTTATTCGATTCATTATCATCCATTTGCTTTATTCGGCACACCTCGTCAAGCCACATAGCTTGGTCGAGGCGGTTCTTCGACCATTTGGAGTCAACAGTCAATTTTTTTTTGCTATAATACTATCACAAAGTATTTCAAGATCAAGTTAAATTGTACTTATTTGGGCCCTGATATGGAAAAATGTATTAAATTGCAATTTGAGTGTCACTTCAGTGTTAATTTATAAAATCAAATGTTACTTTTCAAAATATCATTCTCTTAATTTTGTCTCTCAAACTAGCTGATTCATGAATGGATAAAACGATGCATTTCTATGAAGTTCGGGAAGCAATCTTCAGAAAAGAACAAGTTGAAGTTGGCCTAAAATATATTTGGTCGGTAATCAACATTGTTCAAGCCTCTACACAAACAGTCCAATAAAACAATTATTGACACCCAAAATAAAAAGATCATGAAAATTAGGATACAGACAGGCTGTTCACTTTATTCTCTATAATTCAATAACTTTAGGCATATGCTTTACATTACAACTCCAATCATGTCTTAACTTAGCCGCCCAACATTATAGTATTTTCGAATATAAAACATTATAGTATTTTCTCTGTCTTTTCAATTTTTTCGATTTTGTACTCGATACGTTTAGTTTTCTATCTCGAAGAAATACTAGCATAATTCTCGGTTTCTTTTACGATTTAAACATAAGTTTATGTTTGTTCAGATAGAATTGTCCGAATAGCTTAAACTTGATTGCATCTCCTTTACGGGCATTAATCATTCAATCGCTTTGAAACAATGAAGAGATCGCATTGCCTTAGGGGTAGTGAATTTGTTGCATAAGCGAATTTATAACCTAATTGGTTTAGACTAAAAAAATAGGTTGTTTATATGTCAATTTTTAGTTTCATATATTTTTCGAGATGTCAATGATAAAAAGAAGTATTTTCATCGTATTTTTGGCATGAAAAATTGCATAGAGACGCAAAAGTTGAAATTGTAAGAAAAGGACTAATGTTTTATGGGGAGATGTTACAGTTTCTAGAACATAACAAATGCTTCCAACATGAAATCCGGCAGTGTTTCCTCCACCTTCACATGCTCTTCTAAAATTCTACTTGTAAAATAAAAAGTAGCATCTATATGGTGTAATTTAATTGAGGGCGTAGGTTAAATATGTTGGATTTAAACTAAGTTTGAACTCGGGTGCAAAACTTTTATCGTGATAAAATTCCGAACATAAATATTTTGAAGTAAATGTTCAAAAAATATTAACTTTTATAATTTATTTGATAAAAAATAAAACAAAAGAAACTTGCCAATGGGCCTTAGACTGGGCTTGAAAATGACCCCTTAAACCTAGCCTTAGCTCAAAGTTTTAGATTATGGGCTAACCGATGTGGGGTTTGCATTTTTTGGTAAAAGTTTGGTTTGAGTCCGGTTTAACCCGTTGGATGAACAACTCTAGTAGTAACTTAGAGTAGCGGTGGAAACCTGTTAGTCTTTGTGCATGCTTCCAATTTTGTGTATAACATAAAAGGAAAATCCCCCAATTTTTTAAAACTAGCAAAATTTGGTTAAAAATGTTAGAAAATAATTTACTATGAATGTCTAAAGATAGTTTTATTAGCTAAAAACAAAATGGTCGAGACCTGCTTTACTTTACAAAAGTAGAGAATGGAAACAAAACAAGTAAAAAATCGATTATATTAGAACCAAAAATATGTGCAACACATGTACAAGTAACTCTCAAGCTAGCAATTTCGCAAGTTCATCTAGTTTTAAACTCCCCAGTGGCGACAAATCCGAGGATGTTTCCCTGGGTTTCTTTCTCCCCACATTAGTACTCACCTTCGTACTTTTGGCTATCTTGGTGACATTCGAAACTTGAACTTCTAGAATCTCGTTATCTGGCTCCTCACTTTTTTGAACTGTTATCTTTCGGGGCCGGTGTCTGAAAACGGGCCCACTTGGCGCAGATTTAGAAAAGTCGACTGCCCTTTGATAAACAATATCAGCATCCAAACTATCATCACCCAAAACAACTGCACTCCCATTTTCAACAGCTTGTGTTAGCAATCTGAGAAGTTCGACCTCTGGGGGCACTTTTGGCTCTTCTGGTTCACTGAGACCAAACAAGCCTTGTACTGGTTCGAGGGGCACTGGTGTAACTTCAGGCCCTTGAGACTCGGGTGCTGGCATTTCATCTTCGAGAATTGCTTCGTTTTCGACTAGAGTAACCGAATTACTGTCTGAATTTTCTGTTTCAGGATTGTTTTTACTTGTCTCAATGGTAGAACTGGCAAGTGTTTCGGTCAAAGTTGGCTCGTTTGGAGCGTTTTTGAGTGGGACTAGTTGAAGGGGTTGGTCTTCCACATCTGTTGAGTCATTGACATAAGATCCATCAGCATAAGATTCATCGGTTTCCTCGGTATTGTTTTCTGGGTTTGTGAAGGATGATTTCCACTCCTTTCCCCTCCACATGAGAATGTGTTCTTCTTCAAATGAAATTAGCACGCACGGGACAAGATCCTGCAGGATCGAAAATCAGGCATGGTATATAAAATACAAACACTATAACTTGAATGCAATTATAGCAGGCAAATCAACCTTTTTGGACCCTCTTTGCCCATTTAGTACATGACATGTTATCCATTTGATTCTGTGCTATATAATCCATTGCTTTTTTTGTCCCTTTAATTTAATTACGTATACTAACATTAAAAAACATTCAACAGCAAGAGGCTCAGAAAGGTAACAAATTGCATACCACAAGGACCAATTAGATAACTACACAACATAACACAGAGACTACATGAGTAAAAACTGAATGCCACAGGGACCAAAAAGGCAACAAGTTATATAACACAAGACCAAACAGATGAAGTGTATAGTACGGGGGCCAATATAGTAAGAATTGAATGACACAAGGACCAAAAATATAAACAGCTAACAGGTTATCTAGCACAAGTATCAAAAAGTTGAAGTGTATAATATAGGGACCAAATGAGTAAATTGCACAAAGCAAAGGGTTTAAAAAATTGTATTTGGCAATCATAGTGAGAAACGAAAAGCTAACAGACTTGGCAAGAAAAATGCCCGGTAATTCTAAAAGACACGAAAAACTTAACAAACCCTGAGTTTCGCGCCGATTTTCTTGTAATCACTTCCTTTAATTCCATGACAATTTATTCTGACCAATTCACAAACATTAAAAGCTTCCCTGACATGCTTCACAAGATTAGAATATACACCATTTTTGGCTGCAGCATAGACAACAAAAACACAATCAGTTTCCTAGCAGATATAATGGTCGTTCTGCATTAGTTCAACAATGGCATCACAAAATCTACCTAATTTGCAGATCGGAATCAGTTTTCGGCCTTTCTTGCGCATTTCATTGGCTTCTTCTAGTGTCAGACCCTCTGGAACCCGTTTAATCAGCCTTGGATAGACAGGCGAAACAGGCTTCCATAGCATAAGAGGATACCGTGGGCGAGTTTTGTAGTTGTAGTTTCGCCCCCTAAAAAGGTATACCACCCCTGCCTTCCAGTAAATGATCTTTCCCCCTGTTTTTTCCTGCCATGAAAACCAAGCATAAACCGAATTGCAATGAACAATCAAAACAGGTATCCATTTTCTTCCAAATCGCACAGAATAATAACCGGTTTAACAGAAGAATGGACTCTATCAGAGCTTCATTTAAGCGACAATGTTACAAGGAAGCAAACCTCCAATTGCTGGCAGACATTGTCCATATCAACCGTGCATACTCCTTTGCATTTGATTTTGCAAACTCGCCTTCGCTTCCACAGAGCGTGAATATTATCCAACATATTGTGAGTAAAACCATCTCTACCTGCAAAAAGAAATCAAAGCACTCAACAAACTCCAAAGTTTCCTCCTTTCAATCAAAAGACAATCAATTCATAGCAGTCCCAAACACAGAAACATAGATTAAGTGCCTATTTGGCATTATATTCTCAGTCTGCTTTCCCTGAAAGCTCCATTTTAAAGTTTTTCCTATAAAGAAATATTATAGATTGGGAAAGTTGTTTGGGTAGTTCTCTACTTATTAGTATAAAGAACCAATATGTGGTGCCTGAATCCAAAATATGATATACGAAAAGTTCGTGTCACCAACTTTTAGGGTCAACAGCTAGGTCCTAAGATAACAATTGATCAATGACACAAAAGTTACTATTCAAATGAAATCAAATTTAACTGTGAACTTAACCTAGAAAACAGAAATTGAAGCTCTTACCCATATTCAGCTGGCGTTTCGTCTTCACACATCCTTCAATTAACACCTTAATCTCCTCCCTTGTCAAAGGCTCTCCTAAAACCTCCTCTCTATTGTACGTATACTTCGGACCCGACCCGGGTAAAAACGGGCCGGGCGACTGCACCGGTTTAACCCCTTTCTTACCCGGCGGCGGCAAATTAAACGAATCAAATTCCCTCAATTTTCTTCTGGTGGCCGGAATTGGAGCGCGGCCGGTCCACGGCCGCGACATGGTGGTGGGGCCGAAGGGGGAAAACGGCGGCTCCCTCAATTTCACCGGCTTCGTTTTCGGCGTTTCGGTGTAGCTGTACTTGAACTCAAACGGCGCGCCGTCGACGACATACGAAACGCCGTCGTCGGAGAGTTTAAGCTCCGCGTTTCTCTCAACTGGCCTCTCTTCCAGGGTTTTAGCTTGAGTTTTGGCGATTCTGGAGACACTTCGAAACGCCGGGTGGGCGATTCGGGTCTCGGGTTTCGAGTATTTGGATTTTCTGCCCGGAATCGATGGCCGTGAAGGAGAGGATGGGGTTCCTATTGATTTGAAATCCTCGGCTCTGCTGTTCGCGGTGGCTGGATCGAAGCCGTCGGCGATGTTGGTGGCGGAGTTGAAGCGGCGGTGACGGCGGATGTCGTCTTCGATTTCTTTTTGCGCTCGCCGGCGTTCGTTGAACTCTCTGGCGTTTGCGTTGTTCCACCGCGCGAACCGGAGCTCCGACGGCGGCCGGTGGTTGGGGCCGGGCGGGCATATGGTCGGATTTGGATTCGGATTCAACGGCGCTAAAGATATCGGAAATGGAATTGGGAATAATTTCAACGCCATATCCAAAATCGAAGAAAATCCAGTATAGCTTCACGGTAAGAACAAGCCCTACCAGTGTTGAAACTGAAAACGACGCCGTGTGAGGACTGGTAGTGGCTAGTATGTAATTAAAGTGAAATAGAAGGTCAAGAAATAGGTGTTTTCGTTCTCGAACAAAAACAGTGACAGTGGAGCTCGAAATTCATCTGACTGCAGCATTTTCTGCTGAAGAAGAAACGAGAAGAGACCGAAAGCCAGTCCTTTTCTTCTACGGTAGCAAGAATTTCTTCTACGTATACTTTTTCATTTTGATGATGTTGCTTGAAATTGTTCTCTTCAACACACTGTGATAAAATGAGTTTCACTTCACTGTATCAGAAACTTGTTGTAGTTGAAATTAGGAGGTTTCTGATGATAATCGCCATGGCTATTGTAATTGCAGTTAGTTTCCAGTTTTTTCTTCTTCCGTATAAGAAATTAGTTCCCCTTTCAATAGTCGATCATGAGGGTACTATTTCTAGGGCTTTACTTTTCAGCAATTCCTCAATCTCCCATGGTTTTAATTTAAGCTCTAACAATCTTTCTGGTATTGGAGCCAATGGTTCGAATTCGTCTTCCATAGATGAAGATATTGAAGACTTGTCATTGAAAGTGGATATTGTACAGGATGAAAATGGAAGTTTTCCCCTAGCAACAGCAGGGGAAAATGGTGCTTTTAGTTCATTGCTGCAGAGAACATTAAGGAAATTGCAAAAACACAGTCCCAAATTCCTGTTTCGACTACCTTTAATAGGCGAAATGGAAGTAGTTCCTCATTGAAGAGACGAGAGGGGCCAACAATTTCTATATCTCAGATGAACACACTCTTGGTACAAAGTCATAGTTCATCCCATTATCCGGTAAAAGTTTCCGCCTTTTGACAACATTTAATAGATAGTATTCGTGTTTAATTTTGTTGTTCTTTTTGTTTCTAATAGAGTTCTCGGAGGTTATCTGTTCGTGATAATGCACTTCTATCTGCGAAATTGAAGATAGAGACTGCTCCTATTGTAAGAAATTACCCTGGACTTGATGATTCTGTTTTTCGAAATCTCTCCAGGTTCAAAAGGTAAGCCAAGCTTAAAATTACAGCTGAATTAGACTTCAGTTTGGCCTATTACGGTTATTGAGTTAAAGCAAATCTTTGCAGGAGCTACGAGTTAATGGAACGAATGCTGAAAATTTACATATACAAGGAAGGTGAAAAGCCGATATTTCATCAGGCCAAGATGAGGGGAATATATGCATCAGAAGGATGGTTTATGAAACTGTTGGAGGGGAACAAGAAATTTGTAGTCAAGGACCCGAAAAAAGCTCACTTGTTCTTCTTGCCATTTAGTCCACACATGTTAAGAACGGTGCTTTATGGCCAAACATAGTTATCAATATCTTACGATTCATGATACAAATCTTACGATTCGATTCAATTCACCCATAAATCGATTCGTATCTAAGGGGCATATCTGAATTAACAAAAATTTTACAATTCACGATACGAATCTTACAATTTAGAACATGAATCTTACGATTCGATACGATACACCTTAGAATTGATTCAATTTTATGAGGTGGAAAGTTTAAGCACTTGTTTAGTTTATGACTTCTTTATCTATCTTAATATTGTACTTGCAGACTAAATTATGATTATATATTATGTCGAATGTGTTCAATGATCTATATTTATGATTTTATTGACTTGAACCGTATCTTACGATAAGATTCGATTCACGATTGACGATTCATAAAATTAAGATTTTGATTCACGATACGTATCTCGATTTGACAACTATGTGGCCAAACACTTCATAGCCGTAGAGAGCTCGAATGATACTTGAAGAAGTATGTCATTTTGTTGCTCGAAAGCACAGTTTCTGGAACAGAACAGGTGGAGCTGATCACTTTCTTGTCGGCTGCCATGATTGGGTATGTTTTTCGATCTAATTGATTCAGTTTAGAATTGAAAAGTTCTAATGAGTTCAGAACAAACTTAGACCTGTTCTTTTCAACGTATTTTTTATTCAATTTAGGTGACCTCAGTTCAGTTTGTTAAGTTTCCATTAAGTTTATAGAAACTTCAAATAAGTTTAAAGTTCAATGAATTTTGATTAGTTTTTTTAAGTTTTAGTTTCATTTAGTTTCCATAAGTTTTCATTTAGTTTCAATCAATAAATTCTGGTGCAGTTTAGTTCAGTTCTGCCACCCTTCATTCAGTTGAAAAGAACAGGAACTTATTCATTAACTTGTTTTTAGTACTTAGAAGAACAACAAGTTCATTTCATTTAATTTTAGTACCGATAAGTTCAATTTAGTTCAGATCCAATAATTTCTTACAAATTCAGTCCAATTCAGTTCAACCATCATAAGTCCTAAATAACATTGCAGGTCGTTCGAATGACAAGGAAACATATCAAGAACTCCATTAGAGTTCTATGCAACGCCGACGTTTCAAAAGGCTTCAAAATAGGCAAAGACACAACTCTACCGGTCACCTACATTTGATCCCCTGAAAAACCCCTTCAAGATCTTGGGGGAAAACCGCCTTCAGAGAGGTCGATCCTAGCCTTCTTTGCCGGCGGTATGCACGGTTATCTCCACCCAATCCTCCTACACCATTGGGAAAACAAAGAACCCGACATGAAAATCATCGGTCCAATGCCCCCAGGACATAGAAGGAAAAAAACTCTATAGAGAATACATGAGTAGCAAATATTGTATTTGTGCTCGGGGCTATGAGGTTCACACGCCTCGGATAGTTGAGGCGATTTTGTATGGTTGTGTGCCGGTGGTTATAAGTGATAACTATGTGCCTCCCTTTTTCGAGGTGATGAATTGGGAGGCGTTTTTGGTTTTTTTGGAGGAAAAAGATGTTGGGAATTTGAGGGACGTTTTGGTGTCGATACCTGAAGAGAAGTATGTTGAGATGTATGGGAGAGTTATGAGGGTGCAACAGCATTTTATGTGGCGTAAAGTGCCGGTTAAGTTTGATTTGTTTCCTATGATTGTTCATTCTATTTGGTATAATAGTCTTTCAAATGTAAAGCTGATGATGATGTGTAAAATTTTAAGTCGTGTGAGATGGTAATTTTGTCTTTTTTCGTGAAAAAAATCTGAAGAGGTTTTCGACCGGTAATTTAGGAGTTAAATGGAGTTGTAAGAGAAATTGAGTTGTTGCAGCATTTTCTTGCTACGGAATTACGGTATTGTCTGAATAAATTGCAGCTGTGGCGACTGCAAACCCAAAAACTAAATTTAATTGGAATTTAATTTAACTTAACAAACGATTGGCCTTAGCCGCCTATAAGTACGAATTTAGGTCTTGTGGGATTTGTCATGTGCTGGGCTGAAATACCTTATTTTCAGGACTCTATATCTCTAAGGGGACTATCAAAATTGTGCAATTATAATGAAAACTGAATAAAAATCTATCGTACAAATTACAGGGAAAAATCTAAAAATTTACTGATTTTAGATTTTAGTTTCAACCAATTTTTATGTCCATAATTTTTGTAATCAAAATTAAAAGTTCAATCTCAAAAATGTACGTTTTGTACGTTCCTGTTTCATCCACAACCCCTCAACTCCCAAAACCAACTTCCACGTTTTCCGATTCTCTTATCTTCTGTTTTTTCGTTTTGTTCTTTCAATCTACGCACTTTTTCACCGTTTTCTTTTGATATATCATTTTATATCCTAGATATATCACATTTTTTCATTGCCCTCTTTTGATATAGCCTGTTATATCCTGGATATATCGCACTTTTTCATTGTGGTTTATTTTCTTTCAAAAACATGTTTTGTGGTTTTAGAATTTTGCAAAAACATGCTTTTCAAAATGTTAAAACCACATTTGAAAGGATAAGCTTCTCCATTTTGAAATAAAATTTCGTAGGTTTCTTTATAAAAATAAAATACACATTAGTGATATTTGAGATATTTTTTAGAAGTATTGGTATTTATTTAAATTAAAAGTTGATCCTAACTTTAAGAAATTATAATAAAATGAAATATTTCCGAAAATTACTCAAATTTTGATAAATAATTCACAAATAATATAGGTAGAGTAAATGAATGTTA
>CAOJBJ010537777.1:0-10550 GCA_948291685.1 Euphorbia celastroides | reverse complement strand
CTTTGTCGCCTAAGGCGTGTTGAAATTGGTAGTATGAGCCTGTGAGGAACTTTGTGTCTCGAATAGTACAAGGAAAGACGTGCTTTTTAATTTTGTGAATGCATTGTTCTATGCCTAGTGATATGCATACAAATCTTGTTGTTGTTGTTTTACTGTAAAGAAGATTCGTTAGCAATTTGGACGGCATAAATTTCATATTATATTAATATTTAACTTGGAACGTCCTTTTTTTACAAAGTTAATTTCTTATTAACGGTGG
Source organism: Euphorbia celastroides (assembly GCA_948291685.1). NCBI lineage: Eukaryota > Viridiplantae > Streptophyta > Magnoliopsida > Malpighiales > Euphorbiaceae > Euphorbia > Euphorbia celastroides. Next base: position 10,291 of record CAOJBJ010537777.1, on the reverse strand, counting down.
TATTGGACAAATGCGTTTTAATATTTTATAGTATTTAAATACATAGTGTAGAGAAGCTCTAAATTGGCTTAAAGCTAATTGTTTTGAACTCTAAATATGGTCAATCTGTGCTTGATAATGACTTGATCTATTTCTTCCACTTACATATGGTCTTTTCGGGATGTAAGAGTTAAACTAGACATTTTTTTGCTTTTTATATGAATAGGTAGGGGACATGATTTGATTTGTCTACTTTTAATTAGAGTTTTTACTACTTATTATTATTATTAATGACATTTGTTGGTCTCTTAGGAACAGATAATATGGGTTAGAGGGAGTGAATGACTCTTTTTCGCGCGGAAGCAGTTTGTCAATTCGAATTTCTTTTCGGGTCCGGACTCTGGTTGATTCCAGATCCAGGCAGATAATATGAACTATGAAAATTAAATTGCACAAACGATTTTATCCTGGTTCGGCCCCGCCTACTCCAGTCCCCAGAACTCCTGCTGGGCTTTAGTCCACTATTGGTCTTCTTTACGGGCAGAAGACAAGTCATTACAATTGTTACCGGATACAGTACCCTTCTCTCCTAGGATATACCATTGAACTCATCCTCAAATTCAACTAAGTCCTCTCACTAGAAGCTGTACTATCCGGAAGTAGGATATACCATTGATCTTATCCCCAAGATCAACTAAGTCATTTTCTTCGTAGAATATACCACTCCAGATCTTTCACCAAATCCTAGAGCTAAGTCCCAGTTCTTACAATCACCCCGATTGAAGAACTTCTTCACTTGTTTTCATATAGATTTCTGTTTAACAGATTGATTACATTTTGGTGTTCTCTCAAGTATTTGCTTAATCCTAAGTCTTCTTAGTTGCTCTACTTAGCAGATGGATCAGCTATTTCTTCAGTTTTCCATGTCCTTCTTTTATAGGTTGATCTGAGTTAGTTACCGTTGGAGAAGAATCAATCTTGATCGTTGAAGAAGTTTGGTCTAGGCGCATTCGGACCGTTGTTTCGGCCGTTAGACTCATTTTAATGCCCATTTGATTTCGGGATTTGTGCGCCAATAAATGAATATAGGATTTCAGACATATCTAGTGGTCTGAAGATCTTCCTAGTAGCCCTTGATTTGCGGTGTGCTTCACGCGCTCTGTTGTTGGTTGGTTGGTGACTTTATGTCACTGTCAACTTGTTGTCTTTTGTCCTTTAGTGTCTCTCTCTTCATTAAATATCTGACAGTTGGTGGAAGAGCATTAAATGCATCTTGAAGACTGGAATTGAACTTCTTTCTTATACTTGGACGTTTCGAATTTGTTTAACGCTGGATCCTTCTCTGTCCACGTGGATTCCTGATCTTTTCCCATCTGATGTAGTTACGGAACTTCTATGTCCGGACCTTCTCTTTTAACTTTGACTTTAGGATTTTGTTTGTCTTCATATTCTTCTCGAAGTGGTTCGGATCTTGTCTTAGGTTGGGTCTTTTGATTTGTGAGCCTCTTCTAACAATCTCCTCCTTTTGATGAGAACAAAATCCTAAGGAAAAGATTCAAACAAAAAACAGTAATAATACCTCATACATACTCCCCCACAATCCTAGGCATACTAGATACTTACTCCCCCATAATTTCCCCATAATTTCAGCCTAATTGCTTCGACTTTGAATGAAGCAGATTGTGATGAGTATTCAGGATTTCACTATTATACTTCTGTTGTTAACAATATGTTAACATCAATGAAGTTCTGATTATAAGTACAGAGTATAATAGTAAAACATCAATTACAAGAAGCTTAAAGAAGATAGTTAACAATATTACATTAAGGACCTATCTACTTCTTCTTCTTCTTGGGCCGTGAAGCTTGATCCGGATCTTTTGCTGCTTCCCTTTATCAAACAGCATCGTCTTGTAATGCATCTTTTCTCTATAGTCATTAGAGGATACTTAATTGCATCTTGGAATTTTCTTGAGACTTCTCCTAAGCGTTTTGCTTTATTTAGGATCAGTCATTAATGAGTTTTTCAGATCCGGAGTTGTGTAGAGTCCAGATCTTCTTTTTTGATTGAGAAGCTTGCTTCGGATCTACTACTGTTCTCCTTTACTTGCACCTTTGTCACCAGTGCTTTCATTCTTCTTAACCGCAGCTTCTTTCTTCCAGAGTAGTGCATTGATTGAACACTAAGATATGCTTGAGACTTCCCTTGATGGATCTGAGATCGTTGGAAGCTGTTCTTCATCTGTTTTGGCTTGTTGTCTTGACATCCATAGGTTTGCCACTGAAGCTTGAACCCCTGGATTCATGTCCAAATTCTTGATTTCCTCTTCTATGCAGAATCTTTGTCTCATTATTGGAGTTGCATAGAGTCCGGATCTTCATTTAAGCTTTGGAGCTTGTGTAGTTTAAGTCTTAAGCCTTTCTGGTTCCAGAATTGTGTTTAGTCCAGATCCTCAGTTTCTTCTGTTCCGGACCTCCGTCATAGTCCTTGTTCCAGGAGTTTGGTTTCTTGAAACTTTTCTGGAAAACTTCTCAGTTTTATGATCTGGACTTTCATTCTTTTTTCCTTAACTTTGATAATTTATTTTCTTCAAACCTTGATGAGTTATTCATACTTTTGCTTCGGATTGAATAACTCCAACAACATTGATGTTCTTTAAATAAAAAAGATGGTCAATAATCAATGTAGCAGGCTGCTTCAATTTCTGGGTTTCTCATAAAATAATATTTTCTGTTCATAGTTGCAGTTAAAGAAAAAACAAATTGTAGTGAGGAATTGATTGATAGAGGGCCTGCCGTTGGCAAAGAATGCCAGTAGACTAAGACAAAACATATAACCATTTAATAAATTCACACTTAAATATATAGAACGAAAGAAATGGTTAAGAGCAAGTAAGACGTAACTAGATATTAATAAACCTGCAATTCTTCCTAATCTGCCCTTGATTACCAGTAAGCACATTAATATTGCCCATCTTAATTATCGACTCAGCAAAACCCCGAAAGAAATGGCGTTGATTAACGGCATAATCCCACACTTTCTCTGTCACCTCCCCTTCTTCATCTTCCATCACCAGCACATTATCCGACCCCAACAGCCCTTTTCCTTGCAGTACATTTTGAAAATACCGGTTGTCAAATCTCGCCGGCGTCTCAAAATCAAGCGGCGCTAATCGATCGTCTCTCCCTGTTGCAGGACATATCGACCGTAGGATTCTCCTAAATGGACTGTATCTCATGTACTTGTCGTTGTTCTCTTCTTCGTGTCGGATTTCGTATGCTCTTTGCCTGAAGCTTAAGCACCTTGCGTTTCCCATTGTGTGGCTCCCTGTGGTTTCATTACCCACTAATCACTTCAATTAACTGTAAATTAATTGATTAAATAGAGTATAAAAATATCACGGTGGCATTGATTAATTAATTGATCCAATTAACCAATCAATCTAATGACACTAAAATTGGTTAATTACCTGACAAAGCAACCAAGTCTCCAACGTGGAGACCCTGTTGCTTGAAATTGGCAATCAGAGTCTGCAACGACGAATTTGGAGATGGTAAGAACTGATTAGCACCTTCAAAGCTTGCCTCTAACGAATCTTTCCTCCCTAAATAAACTTGCCATCTTGGTCCTCCTCTCTGTGATTCCATTAACCATCAATATTCAGTCTTTCTTAATGACATTAATGGAGTAATTAGCAAGGGAAATGAACATACAGAAGCAACAGAATCACGAGCAGCAATGGCGAGAATATCAGCACACGAAACAGTAAGAGGGCAAGCCTCTTCAATTTCATACTTGATCTTATCTATCACTTCAAATCCTCTCAATGAGTTCAAATTCGGCCCGGCTTGCTTTTCGCTTACTATTTCTCCATTGTTGTCCAACAGCACTGATCCATCGCACCCCTACAGTATTAATCATTGAAGCAAATCACTGATTAGTGCTTTAACATTGTAATTATTCGATGTGATTAATTGTTACCATAACAAAGCAATCGTGAAAGTGTAAACGAAGCAAAGAGGCAGCCATTCTTGGATCTTTCTGAACTGCGAGTGCAACGTTGTATTTCACGATCTCTTCTGCTATTGGGCAGCTTTCTGTGTAATAATCTTGAACTAGAATTTCATTACAGTAACTACTTCTCATGTTGCTAATAAAACCTAGTAACATCAACAGTATAACTACTTTCATTTTCATGGATTTTAGATTTGGTTCTGTGTTTTAAGGCATACTGTAACTGTATATATACATGTCAGAGTTTCAGTTGTACGTTGAGAATTATTAATGTCCCCGTTACATGTTTCCAAACCAATTAAACCTGAAAAGGTTATTCCTTTTTTCAAGGTTGATACAACTAATTTTAACCTAATTACAGCAATTTGGCTAATCCATTTGGGAAAATCTTTCATCAACTGTTATTAATCTAACATATCCAACGCATTATTATATATTGGCAGTAGTAGAATACTAATTTTATACCGAATGCTAATTTTAGAGGGAGGAATGTATATTTTATCGTTACTTGTCAGTAAAGAAAAACGGTAACATGTCTCAACAACTAGGAGCGAGATAGAAATACGTATATATCTCTAAATAATTTTGGAGCTCTAGGCAAACGCTGAAAAATAAACATTATATATAATTAAACAAGGGTTATATGCTTAATTACTGACATCAACAACCTATTTGAAACTAATCAACAAAATGGATAATCACAGTTGATTTACAAGACCCAAATTGCCAATTCCCAACTAATACCATATAATACTTGTTTAAAGACTTTTTTGTTCGATTTATACCTTCAAGATTTGTAATACTATACCTATTTAAATTGGAAAGAAAGTACGAAAACATATGTAGAGCTGCCCAATATTTTACATACATTTTTCCTATATAATAATCTCGGTTGATTTCGTTTAAAAATTGCAAATAATCTCGATGCCACGCAGCCCCCTTTTTATTACTGTTGCAAAACAGCATCTTAGATGTTATTTGTCCGTATGTCCCTGCATTTACAACATCATTAATAATATTGTCACATAAACTAAGTTGTCATAATTAATCTTAGTTTAGAGTTCAAGTGTATAATGTCAATATACCTTGTATCTGCTAATGTATCATTCATCATCTTCATGTAAGAAAATCTCAGGATGTACAGCTGCAGTATTCACATTGAGCGCCTTTTGCAACTTCCGGTGATCCAGGACTTCTAGTTGAACCAAAAAACCCGAACTAACTGGCCTATGATCCGAGAGTCTGAGCTCTGACCGCTGGTAAAAAAGTTGTTCTATACCTTTTCCTAACCAAAGTATTCTGTCACACCTGCATTATAACCTCAACTCAGAAATAATCTTATTTACTCTATCCAAATAATAAGTTTGAAGTACTCACCATGCAGGGGATCTTTTCTTTCCCCCTTCTTTCGCCCCGACATATAAATCCGAATTCATCTCGTATTTGTAAGTGGGAGGAAAGTTTATTTCTCCCTCTTTCCATCCATCAAAAACATTCCCGCTTCGAATCTCTTGAGCCAGCTGCTCGCCTTTGATTAGTTCATCCCATTGCTTGAGAGACACTAGCTTCCTTATCTCGGAGTCCATCACATTGAGGCGGTAGTTCAAATCCCCGAACCAGAATATCTGACTGCAAAAACCAAATCAAACGATCAATCAAATTTGTCGAATAATAAGCACGAGAAACAAAGTTAAAACACTACTTACTCATGAGAGGGTATTGTCTGCGGTTGATCAGGATCAAAGACCGAAGAGAATTGTGTCCTCTTTAGGATTTCAGAGACATCGGCGTTCCTTCTTTGTTCAGCGCCCTCTTTCTGACCCGAGGTCAAATGAGAACACACAAAACACAGCCTTGACTGGAAGAACGACATACTAACCGAAACTGAACCCTGCATTACAAAATGTTAGTCAGACATACCGAACAATGAAAGAATCCTCTTATACCATGTATAAATAGGCTTATACCTTGTTTCCCATGTAGCCCATTAGACCGACTCCAACAGGCGAAACCTTGAGGTTGTTTATATGTCTCCTTAGCCTGTTTCTCACCCAAATCGAGATATAGATCCCCACCATTTGCTTGCTCACAATGCGCACATATTTGGACAGTGGCTTTCCAATACCCGAAACAAGTTCGTCTATATTCTCTTCTACTAGAGATTCCACGAAAATGTCATCTTCTTCTTTGGATGACAAATCAGAGCTAGAATCTGAAGCTTCTATAAGTTCGGGAACCTCAAGGGTTCCGGTTAGCTTTTGTGGTTTGAACCACATCGAGCTGAGGTCCCCAGAACTGTGGTGAGATCTTTTCAAACTTCCATTACTCTGAGCCCCAAATACCGAACCACCCATCCACCGAGAGCCCAACATTTCAGAGCTGCTAAACACTCTCCTCAGCTTGGAATTTGAAGGCAAAATCTGTGGAGTTGCATCCAATGAACGTTCAGGCCAGTCTAATCGAAAGTCAAAATCCCTCTCATGTATCCTTGTTAATAGTAAATTTTTTCTGAAGCCGTCTTTGTTAGTCAATTCGTGTTTTTCTAAACCCGAAGTGTCACTCGGTTCGTTATGTTGGTTGTTGAGCATCTCTAGAGGCAAAGCGCCCATTTCATCGACCAATTCATCTGCAACAGAGGAGGTCCTTAGTACAGGGGAAGGCGGTGCACTGTAACATTTGTGTTTTCTTTCAGGTTGTAAATGTTTGTTGAGTGTTCTTCTAATGATTGCCTCCCATTTCGGGATTGGTCGGTTGCTTTCTGCCCCCAGTACATTTCCCGCATTCAAAGGCACCACCTCCTGGAAACTGTTGAAGACAGAAAAATCATTAGAACCCGAAAAAAACCTCAACATGAAATGAAAAATTACCCGAAAAGGAATACTAACCCAATAATGTACATATCTGCTGGTTCATCTGTGGAGAGCCAGTCATTGATCTCGAGATCTTCGTCCGGATGTTTTCCAGCAACATTCCAGGTACCAATCGTCACCCTGCAAACCCCGGAATAAAAATGATTTTATTTCTGAATTGACAATCAAAATTAAAGGATTAACATGCGGTTTGCAGCCAAACCTCACTTCCTTAGTGTTTATGTACTGAACTCGAAGTGTTTCGGATTTTCCTCTCCTGTGTCTCACCGGGTAGTCTTTAGAAGGTGCATCTGCAAATCGAAATCGAACATAATTACAATTTGAGATTCAAAATCTACAATTTGAACATAACCGAAAAAAAAAGATATTTGCCTGGAATTGGAGCAAGGAGTGAAGATGGATGCATCTGTGGTGTATAAGCATGGTCTTCAGCCAAATTCACTCTTTCATCTTTAAGTGAACAAACTGATAAGAAAATAACACAAAACATTAAAAACAACGCAAAAAATGTCAACTACTCGAATCGTTAAGAATCATACAGTCATCTTCGCTTTCATTCTCGGTGTACTCATCTTCGCTAAAATCATAGACTTTCGGCTTTATATTCAGCCATTTCTTCATCACACGGGAAGGCCAAAAGGCCTGCAAAATCAAATGCAACAATCCAAATCAAAACTCAACATAAGGAAACAGCATCTATCGAACAACAATACAACACAAAAAAACAAATACCTCGGACCGCCTTCCTCTCTTTGCTTTCATTGAGTTAAAGATCAAAACTTCAAAATGGGGAATACAGATATCGGATTGTCAATTAGAAGAATCCATTGCAACCTACCAATCTATATATATAAAATTGCGTACCTAAATTAACAAATTGATTGATTAAATTGAAATGATAATACAAAGGTAGGCTGGATTTCGAAATATCTAATGCCAAACACAACGAAAGAGTCAAATGAAAGAACAAATATAAAGGACAGAGAAAGCATGGCAATACTTGTTTACTTAGCTTACATCCACAAAGCTCAACTTGCAGAAAAAGGAATAATCAAAATGGCCCTCAGCATTGAAAGGGGAAAGATGACTCAGCAAATTGGGCGGGATTAGCTACCTATGGCAAAAAGATTAAAAAACCCCAATTCGGTATTTTCCCATTATTCAAATTACTGGCTCTCAGCATTTCAAATCTCCATATCGGATCTAATTAGTGGGTCTAATCAATCAAACCAGAATCAGATTAAGTTGTTTAAACAAGTGTTTAAGACTGCTAATTATGTTAATTAGAGCTGAAAGACAAAACCCAAATTAATAAATTAAAGAATCAAAAGCCATTAGCACACCTTCAAAGCCTGGATTTTGTATAGAATCAAGGGTTGACATTATGAAATTGGAAATTCAGAGTTTCAGTCAAATTTTTATAAAGGCTAAATTAAATTGAAGCAACAGATTATTGTGATATTTATGGCGACATGTAAGCAACTGGGTAGGGCGGTGAGATTTTAAGACAAAAGGATCAATGTCAGAGGCAAGAGAATTTAATGCAACTTATTAAGTATTAATTAATGGGATATCTATGTCAGATGATTTTATGATTAACTAATGCTGTAATTTGCATGAAAATTGATGTTTATGTATTAAAATGAAAAAAAGAAACAGAAGCAGGGACCAATAGCGCACTATATGTGAAGATGAATCTCTCTTCTTTATTCAACTTGCACCTTTTGTCCTTGTAACTTTACAAAGCAGACCTTCAACTTAATCAGGGATGAGAATATGAATTTGTTACTCCCCCGTTTATAAGTAAGTGTCATTCTTGACATGTTTATTAATATCAAAGCAACATTCAATAGCACTATAAAATACTAATATATCTTTAATTAAGATAGGGCATTACAAAGTAAAGCATGACTCTTTATTACTCTTTTTTGTTTTTTACTAAAGACAAAGTAGGAAAAACACTCATCATTAGTGCATTGAAAATTGAATTAATTATGGAACAATTGAATTTTATATTATAGGCCCTTGCATATAAAAAAAATTCTAAGTGAAAAATAAACTATAAAAGCAAAATGGAACAATTGAATTTTATATTCATACCAAGAAATTCAAATCCTAATTAAGGTAAGGAGTAAATTATGTACAATTTGTTAGGGATAAGAAAAAAAACTATACCGAATTAATTATGGATAGTAACATATTTTTCTTTTTTGAAGAATTATAATTTTGAAGGAGTCAATACTTCTAATAATTGAGAAAAATTGAAATGTTTTCCAAGCAAAACTGAAATTTCTAGATTATAATGTATTCTTATTTTGTATTTTCGTATGAAAAACCTAAAGTTAGGTTTTTTTCATTGATTTTCAATAGCAATTATTTCAGAGATGAGTTTGGTGGGGAGATTAAAAGCAACACTTAAACGGAGGGAGTGATAATTATAAAGTCTAATAATTAAAAAAAAGTATAATTAAAAAAAAGTATCTAATAAAAAAAAAGTATAGGATGAAAAGTTGGTTATTGGAGGAGAATTACGAGGGCAATTTGACCATTCAACAGACTAAAATTTGAGTTTTATTTCATCCTTTTCAGTGAGAGCTATAGTTGATTTGTACGGTAAGATAACAAAGAGGTATTTTGACTTTTTGTTCATAGTTCAATTTCATACGTTTTCATAATTGTCAAATGCAAGCAATATTCCATGACATGTTCACACCTACAAAATCTTGACACAATGCAGGTACCGACCGCTTCGTATCAACACGTTAATTGTTAGGCACACATTTATTCAAGAGTTTTTGCTATTTACAGTCCAGTTTTACTTCATGTCGCACAGTTTTGGATTAAATTGTCCTTAAAAAAGTGGAGGAGACAGTTTTTGACACCGGTGATCGGAAAACCTAGCCGCTGCTCCTATACAAACGGCGGCCGAAGCGGCCGCCAGTGCACTGGCGGCAGCAGCTTCTTCGGCCGACGCTCTCTAAACGCCAGCGACATTTCCAGCCGCCTGTTTTTTTTGTTTTTTTTATTTTTTAATAAAACAATTTAATTAATTTATTTTTTAATTACTAATAATTAAAAAAAATTAATTTAAAGAGTTTGAAATGTAAAGAACATTTAATTGAATAGAAAATATTATACATTAATATTACTTAGGTTTTTACAAATTGAAATGAAAAAAATTGTGGATGACATTGACTTGCTTGATGACGAGCGGCCAATAAACCGTCTCATGCCTGCAGTCTTCTTGTATAACAGTTAGGCCAATTTTCGACATAATCCAATTTTGTTGTACGTCATGCTTCAAGTATTGGCGGTAAAGGACAGTTGTCATTTACATTCAATCTGATACAGTGCTTTGGATGGTCTATATGAGCGCTTGTTCCTTGGTGGGGAACAATTCGTTTGTTTTGAACTGGACGCTGTAATT
>CAOJBJ010537642.1:0-18617 GCA_948291685.1 Euphorbia celastroides | reverse complement strand
AAATTGACAGACAGAAAGCTTCGAAAAGATCGAATAAGGACTGAGAGGTTAAGAAGAAGACTAGTGCTCCGAATAGTCTGGGGTCCGGAATACTGAGGCAGGAGGGGACTATTTATAGTCAAATTTTCAGAATTTTTGGCGCCAGGGCGCCGGCGCCACAGCGCCGTGACTGGCGCCGGCGACACAGCGCCGGCGCTACGGCGCCATGGAGGGCGCCGGCGCGAAGGCCGGCGCCCGGACACCGAGGCGGGCGCCGGCGCCGTGGCGCCAGGTCTGGCGCCGGCGATGTGGCGCCGACGCCTCGGCCGTTGTTGGCCGGGAAGGGCTAGTTTGGTGCAATTTTTGCGTTTTTCGCGATTTTCGGGAGTTTCAGACCTCCAAAAATTATTCCGAGACCAGTTCTATGATCCTCGTTCCGTTGCGGACGTTTTAAGTGGTATATTGGCATACTTCTGGATGCTTTCACTGGAGCTGCACTTTGTACTTTGATTGGCTTTTTGAAGCCGGAAAATCGAGTATTCACACTAACATTACTGCATGTTCTTCATTGCATTCATCATGCATTTTAACATTTCAGATGCATTGACTAAAGAGATCAACTTAAACACTGAGATAGATCCAAAAATGGTATCCATTTCTAGTGAGTTATCAGTCGAGCAAGAGAGAGAATTGACAAAAGTACTGAAAGAACACATAACGGCTTTTGCTTGGTCTTACGACGACATGCCTGGAATGGATCGACAAATTGCTGAACATCGAATCCCCACCGACCCGAGTACATGCCCTGTCAAACAGAAATTAAGGAGGTTACGACCTGAATGGGCTGAAAAGGTTAAGGAAGAAGTTGCCAAACAAATCAAGGCAAACTTTCTAGAAGTAGTGGAATATCCCACTTGATTGGCAAACATAGTTCCGGTTACGAAGAAAGATGGAAGAGTTAGGGTTTGCGTCGACTTCAGAGACTTGAATAAGGCTACACCTAAAGATGATTTCTCACTCCCACACACTGATGTATTGGTGGATAGTGCTGCCAGGGCCGCAATGTACTCCTTCACGGACAGATTTTCTGGGTACAATCAAATACTCATGAACAACGAGGACAGGATCAAAACAGCCTTCATTACAGAATAGGGAACGTACTGCTATAGAGTCATGCCCTTTGGACTAAAAAAGGCAGGGGCAACATACCAACGCACTGTAACCACTCTCCTCCATGACATGATGCATAAGGAAGTAGAGGTCTATGTTGATGATATGCTTGTGAAATCACCGACATCCGAACAACACCCTGAAGTGCTTGATAGATTCCTGAAACGAATCGAGAAGTACAATCTCAGACTCAATCCTAAGAAATGCATATTTGGGGTAACATCAGGCAAACTGTTAGGCCACGTGGTCAGGCAACGAGGAATTGAGATTGATCCCGATAAAGTCAAGGCCATTACCGAAATGCCCGCTCTAAAGACTGAAAAAGAAGTGCAAAGCTTTCTTGGATCTCTTCAATATGTAAGACGCTTCATTGCTCGCCTCATGATGGTGTGTGAGCCGATATTCAAACTATTGAAAAAGGATCAACCATTGGAATGGAATGATCAATGCCAAGAAGCCTTTGAAAAAGTGAAAGCTTACTTACAAAATCCACCTATCCTGAAACCCCCGGTTCCAGGAAGACCCTTGATCCTCTATCTTGCGATTAAAGAATCATCCGTAGGGGCAATGTTGGCTCAAGAGCATGAAGATGGAATAGATTGCGCGATTTACTATTTGAGTAAGAAACTGCTTGAATACGAGTCCCGATACTCACTGGTAGAAAAGACTTGCACCGCAATGGTCTGGTTAACCAAGAAGCTAAGACATTACTTTCAATCCTACCGGGTCAAGGCTGTCGCGAAGGTGGATCCCATGAGATACCTTTACCAAACACCGTCGCTAGCAGGAAAATTATCTCACTGGTTGTTACTCCTCTCAGAATTCGACATCGAATATGTCACCCAAAAAGCTGTTAAAGGACGAGCAGTAGCGAAATTCTAGCCAGTCAACCTATTGATTCCGACTACGTCGAGAACTTGGACTTTCCCGATGAGCAACTGGCTAGTATTACCCAAGATGACAAGAAATGGACAGTGTACTTTGATGGTGTTTTCCACAAGCGAGGGGCAGGTCTCAGAGTTATCATCATCACACCTCGAAACAAAATCATCCCACTATAAAAAAGGCTAGACTTTGAAACCACCAATAATGGAGCAGAATACAAAGCATGTCTATTCAGAATGACTTCATTATTGACACTTAAGGCAGACCAAGTTGAGATCATAGGAGACTCTTTGTTGGTCATCAGACAAGTCACTGGAGATTGGGATCTAAAGGAAGAATCACTCAGGCCTTACTTGGAAGCTGTATGGACTACAACATCACTGTTTAGTTCATGCGAATTTCGATATGTGCCTCGAGATGAAAACCAAATGGCCGATTTCTTAGCCACTCTGGCATCCATGTGGGAAAATCTGCAAGAGAAACTTCTCAGACCCTTGATCATTGAAGTAGCTAGAACTCCATGCTATTTGCTCAACATTGACACCAAAGAGACAAAAGATGAAAGCCCGTGGTATAAGGATATTGAGCAATATCTCAAAGACGGGATGTATCCAAATGAAGCCAATTATTTTGACCGAGCCACGTTACGAAGACTGGTGGTACAGTTCAAGCTAATCAACAATGAACTATTCAAGTAATCTGCTGACGGCATGCTCCTCAAATGTCTCTCACAAGGGGAAGCCCAACAAATGATTCAAGAAGTCCACGTAGGCGCTTGTGGACCACATATGAACGGAATGATGCTAGCCAAGAAGATCGAGAGAATGGGATATTTTTGGTTGACAATGATTGCTAACTGTGTCAATGAAGTTAAACGTTGTCACAAATGTCAAATATATGGGGACCTTAGTCATCTTCCCCATATTGAGCTCCAGGCATTGTCCACCCCTTGGCCATTTTCTGCTTGGGGAATAGACATCATAGGAGAAATCAAGCCATCTTCAATGAATGGTCACCGATTCATAATTGTAGCTATTGACTACTTCTCAAAGTGGGTAGAAGCCGAATCATACACCACGATCACTGCAGAGAAAATGGAGCGTTTCATCCAAAAACACATCCTCTCGAGATTCAGAGTCCCTCATCATGTAGTCACTGATAATGGTGTTCAGTTTCAAGGAGAGACAACATATCTATTAGAAGAAAATGGGATAGAACATCATCGATCTTCCCCGTACAGACCACAAGCCAATGGAGCTGTTGAAGCCGCAAATAAGGCCTTGAAAAATATTCTCTCAAAAATGGTAGCCACATATCGGGATTGGGCTGATCATCTACCATATGCGCTATTGGGATATCACACCAACATCAAAACTCCTACGGGTCAAACATTGTTCTCATTGGTATACGGTACGGAAGCCATAATGCCCGCTGAATTGAAGATCAAGTCCTTAAGAGTTATGTTAGAACCAAGACTCAATGAAGATGAGTGGGTTCGATTCAGATATGAGCAATTGAATCAAATTGATGAAAAGTGATTGGAAGCTTTAGACCAATTGCAAGTGTACCAACAACGAATGGCAAAAGCCTACAACAAAAGGGTCAGGAAAGGAAGCCAACCCTTCAAGTCTGGTGATCTAGTTTTGAAACAAACACGGAAAAGCCACATGGATGTGTGAGGAAAATTTCAACAAAATTGGGATGGTCCATTTGTGGTTAAACAAGTTTTCTGCAAAGGAGCAGTGAAAATAATGGACCTCGATGGGAAAGAGTTCATGAACCCGATAAATTCCGACAAGCTGAAGCACTATTACGTGTAAAGTCTGCCAAAGCTAGTGAGGGCTTTAGGGTAAAATTAAGGCACAAAAGAATGAGGGTTTTGTTGGTAACAAAACCTGAAAGGGGTTATTGATAGTGACTGAAGACTATTGGAATGGATACCGACACAAAGTCTATTTTGTGATCTAGCTCTTTAGTCACATTGCATCTTAGTGTTAAATTACTACATGATTTGCATTGATAAACTATGAATGTTATTTATTGCAATACATGAGAGCTAATCATTATATTGCAGATAGCTTCAAGGATCAGAGCTCGAGGCAGCTTCCTTATACTTAGTCGTGATCTCTTTCTTCACTGCTAAGTTCATGCAGACATGGATCTCAAAAAGCCATGACAAATAATGAGTGTCGACTTTGATGTCAAAGTCTCGAAGAAGATTCACATCCTTCATCTGGCGATCGTGCCATAGGGTCTCAATACGCCCATCCCAAAGGGAATTGATTGCTCCATGAACTCCATTGAAAACATTGGGGATATGCTGCTCATAGCCATACTGTCTCCTAAGACGATCCAGAGAGTAGAATGTCATTTTAGAGAATCCGAAAAGAATAACCCCATTGTTCAACATATTCACAACAACTCTCTTAATGTAGAGCCAGGGGCAAATCCATGCAATGTCATCCGGTGAAAGGTCCTGAAGCCGAATGCGCCAATTGCGAGCAGAGCGGGTATGAAAACCATCGTCAACCAAGCTTCGACCAAAATACTAAGAAGGATTATATTTGCGTCCCAAATGTGGGGAGTAAGTCCCAAGCTTTTCTTGTAGCCATAACTGCAAAATGTGGCATCGTGAGAGAAGTTGTCGAGACATATTAGCAACAAGAATGGAACTATCTCTACCTGGAGAAGTATCTTGCTACCATGACTCGCAACAGTGTCCTCATCATGAACGGAGTCAAGATAAAGCAAAGTCTCGACCAAGACAACACTGGCCACTGATCGCCTCGATCTCATTTGTTCAAGAATCGGAATGACCTTGAAGCTGTAAGTGTCACCATCTGTCTCACACAAAACACCCGAGAATTAAGAAGGCAAAGGTTCTCACCCAGCTCTCTTCAGATGGAGATAACATATGGCAAACTTGGAGAGCACCTCCTAAGCTGAGGCCAGAATCCTCATTCACCACCAGTGATTTAAGCTGCCCACGTAGCTTGAAGAATTTCCCTAACTCCCGATGGGATGAAGCCTAGGGTTCATAATGTCATTGTTTCGAGGGATATTCAGAATTGACTCGAAATCCTCCAACATTGGGCACATCTCATTTTCACCAAAGCGGAAAACATGATCAACCGAGTCCTACAGTCTCGCGGCAACTTGGAAGAGATTCTCGTTCAATGGAACTTGAGTAAAAGTCCGCATGTTCCACAATCCATATCGCTCAACACGACGCCAATCACTGTCGGTAACTGTCGCCATGAAAGCCCTTACCTCGGTGACTAAAATAGACATTTTAGTTGTTGAGAAGAAGAAATAAATCAGAAAGAAGGAAAGGGAAATGTGTAAGCTCACAACACACTGCTATTTATAGAAATCCTCGGGTATGACAAAATTGTAATCTAGTCGATCGGCTAGATTACACCCATGACAAGACATCACACGAGTCATGTCATGTCCCCTAATCGCAGCAAGAAGTACAGTGGAAGATAGAATTGGATGGTAAATAGTCGCTCGGCTATTTTTTCTAGTGAAGACAAATTACCCTTTCCGTGTTCAGTTACGAAAAACAAAGGCAAGAAGAAGAAAAGTTCCTTTCCTGAACTGGAGAAAATGCATGTACGATGCTTAGAAAAAGGAAAAGAAAATGGCCACTCAGAGCCAAAAGGTCCTACACTACTGAAAAAATCCACCGTCACCCGGAAACGGAGGATGAGCGAAGTTCTCGAATAGAACACCCGATTGGTAGGCCAGCTGCATCGCCTCAAACTGCGATGTCAAATCTCGAAGCCGGTCTTGAAACACATTACATTGCATTAGCATTTTTTATTATTTGCATACATTTTTATTGATTGCAGGTAAAAGGTACTTACCGCCATAGCATGATTGCTCGACTCCCATTGCGAGACCACCGAGTACAACATCGCTCCATCACGCCTACTGTCCTCCACTAGAACCAGAATTCGACCAAATGATTGTCTCAGCCAAGTGTAAATTGTCAAAGTGAATGAAAATTCAATTAAGATTACTTACATGGGTTGTATCTGTTAGATCAAATCCCATGTCAAAAAACGGGGTGGTCGCCAACATTGGATACTGCGGGATGAGGTCACTCTCGTAGATCATGAGAGGAATTAACCCATTCGCGTAGTCTCGGTGTCCCACCACCACCTCTTGAAGAGCTGGAGTCTCCCTGGAAGAGCCATCACCTCTCCTTTTCTGACTCGTCTTACCTTGCAAGTTAAAGTTAAAAAAAAGAATGAAGTGGTAAAGGAGGAAGCTTTACCGACATACCCTGCTAAAAATCCTCTGCCCGCCAGCACTACTCTAACCCCCTCGGTCATCCTGGCTGCCCTGGTCCCCTGCATCGGGATCATCACCATCGTCACCTCCATCACCACCGCTGCCAGCGCCCTTGAACAGATCTACCTTAGGGAAACCGAGAAGCGCTCTCTGGTAGAACTCGTTATAAGATGGGAAACGAAGAGAGATCTCAACTCTCATACCGCTCGAAAGGAAATGAGCTACAACAGCCAAATTTGGGATGAAATGAACCTCAAAACCATCCCTCATCAGTAAAGGAAGGTCATCCTGGGCCAATCTAGGCCAAAACGCCCACCTAGGAATTGGAGGAGGAATTCTCCGGGAATCGTCATCGTAGATCTTCACGCGTTCCCAAAGGTACCACTCGACGGAATGAGAACCGCTCATAAGAAGGTGTCGGTCGACAAAGGGAAGGGCTGCCCTCATCTCACCACTCCAAGTATCCACCGGACCCACGGGTTGACCGTGATCTGCAAGGAAAGAACAAAGTGATAAGTTAAGTCCAGTCGAAGTGAAGAAGTGTAAACTTTAAATGGAGTTGAACATACCTCATGTCGACGGATGGTCCAGAAAAAGTTGATGAAGTGAAGACCCTTGATGGAATCCCATCCTTGGTAGAAGAAGGGATATCATGGGTATCGAGCGAATCCGGGACTCTCCCTCACTCCGGGAGTTGTGACGATCCCCTTCTCGATATACCAAAGCTGCAAAGATGAAAATTAGACAAGAAGTAGTAATCAAGGGTCAAAATAAAGATTCAAAAGTCAAGCGGATACCTCAACCAATGTCTGACTGCCATGGAAATATTTGGTGTGTGATCGAACGACGACGTCCAAAGCAAAGTAGATCTATGCTAAGATCGCCCTTCCCCAAGCTAAGTCATTAAATCGACTCAAGTTGATCAAATGAGGAAGCAAACTCAGGTTGAGCTGAGACGACCCTGTCGGAAAGAGTAGTTGTGTCATGGCATAAAGCATGAATGCTCGAGCCTCCACCCGTGGCCCGAATGTCTGAGGGTTCTCTAGCCATAACTTCATCAGCCTCTCTGCAGAGTTGTTGTCGCTGTCATATCCAAAGTGCCTCCACACCGACTCAGGACTGCGTCTGGCATAAAGACTGTAGTTGAACTCAATAATGACCCCTACAAAATAGAACTCGAGGATAGCATAGACATCCTCTAGAGTAATGGTATACTCCCCGCAATTAAAGTGAAAAGTATGGGTCGCATCAGACCAACGACTGAAAAGCTGTCCAATGCGGTTGGACTTGAGTCGGGGATATCCTCGCTTGGAACTATAGTCCTGGAACTGCATAAATCGCCCGAGAAAAGTCTCATCCACGATAGTCTTCGCACCTTGGCTAAGCTGCCTATACCACTTATGCGGGTCCTAAATGTTCCCGGGCTTATGCCACGCAACCTGGTAAATTCAATTCGAATTCAGCAATCATTAAAAAAAATCGATTTCAAAACAAATTTTTTAAAATCATTATTCTCACAAAAATCTTTTAAGTTTTTCCTAAAAACTGTGGTTTTCTATAAGCATCTTGTCCTAGAAAGTGAGATTTTCAAACCAATTTTCACAGAATGTTCAAGTTTTCAAACCTAGTCATTGTGTTCGAAGTGCTATTTTCTAAAAAACTCCATTTCTAAGCTATTTTCCTAAGAAAGGTTACTTTCCTCAAGATTGGCTTATGTGCAAAATTCCTAAGTTTTCCTAAGGTTCAAATCTAAGTCCTAAAAGTTTTTCTAAAATTGTATTAAATCGAAATAAAAAATTGCTGAGTAAAAAATTAAACTTACCGGTTAATGGGAAAGATGTCCTGGGCGATCGAGCACCTCTGAAATGAACGCACCCTCTTTGACGTCCTGATAGGATCGACACTGAAGCAAACCATAGTGAACTGCTACTGACTGAAAGGGAATAGCGATCATCTTCCGTCGACAAGCACCTCAATGATCTCATGCTCAGAGGGCAAACTCTCGACTCAGAAATTTGAGAGTTTCATCCACATCGAAGTAATGATAAACTGGAGCAGAAAACTAAATGAAGAAGAAAAAGCCATCGCAGAAACTTGAAATTAAGAAGCCAAGGATGCAAGAAAATAATGGAGAAAGAAGAGAATTAGAATTGGTGAAGAGAAAAGGAGCCCATCGGCTGCAT
Organism: Euphorbia celastroides; assembly: GCA_948291685.1. Lineage (NCBI taxonomy): Eukaryota > Viridiplantae > Streptophyta > Magnoliopsida > Malpighiales > Euphorbiaceae > Euphorbia > Euphorbia celastroides. The sequence continues at coordinate 10,101 of CAOJBJ010537642.1, read as the reverse complement.
TTATAGAAGGTGCAATCTAGTCGATGGGCTAGATTACACCCAAAAAGTAACCGTTACGCGGAAAGTTATCATTACCACATAACGGCTACTATTCCAACCAATCAGGTAAAAGTGTAATCTAGCCGATCGACTAGATTACACCATGCAGTTAATTTCATTGATTGCCATATTTTTCCAAAAATAAATGTCCCGGGACATCCCCGATGCCCGAATTTTTCATCCATGCATGAATTAATGTTTTTTTAAAATGGGTGGACCAAAATTTTTAAAAAATCGCATTTTTCAAAAATTTTACTGATGCGTTACCCAGTCGGTGCGCTTTTCGAGTTCGAACCACACGTTGATCAACTCATAGCCTCACGGGAAAATTGTCAAAAATCCGAGTATGGATCCTCACCGGACCAACTCTATTGACTGTCACGATAGGATCCCCAACGGACCAATCAATTGCACGTTTCCTAAGGAAACAAAACTTTTATCCCCAACGGATATAGACACACATTTCTCCAGTAGAAAATTTCCAAAAATTGCACAATCCCCAGCGGATTTCGATGACTTATCTACTTCAAAAGGTCGTCCCTTTCAAAAACATTTTCAAAACTGTTTTGTGCCATGGTTTGACCGTACTCACTTGTCGTGCATCATAACTTTTAATTGGCTTCCAATAAAAGTTCACTGTGAGCACGGTCCACCCGCCCGATGATGAATGTTTAACCTGTTTCCAGGTATGGGTGAAATTCGAGCGGAGCTGGCAGAAGACCGAATGTGCATCCGAAAAACCTGAGGCCCTGACCCCGAAAACTCCGAAACCCTGATTCCAAGTGTCCCTGGGGCCCTGACCCCAAAAACTTTGAAAACTTGATTCCAAATGTCCTTGGAGCCCTGACTCCGAAATGTTCGGAACCCTGATTCCGAAAAACCTTGGAGCCTTGACTCCGAAAAATCCTAAAACCCTGGAAATTCCCAAAAATTTCCAAAAATGTCCCGGAACCTTGATTCCTCCAAAGTTCATCAAAATCCTAATTCTGAATGTCTAGAAATCAACAAAAACTTATTGATTCTGAAAAAATCCCGAAATCGAAACCCTAGTTCCGAAAGTCCCAAAAAACCCGGCAAATTCTCCCGAAAGAGTTTGCAGAAAAATCCAAAAAGCCCTATGGGGGTAATCTAGCCGATCGGCTGTTTACACCTATGGGTGTAACTAGCCGATCAGCTAGATTACAACCCCGAGATGCCTATAAAAAGGCCTCTCCCCTCACCATTTCAACACATCTTCACAACATCCTCAACACTTCATCAACACTTCAAACACCTCTCAAAACCTCCCAAACTCTCCTAAGCCTTCTTAAAGCCATTCTAAGGCATTTTTGAGCTTTCTAAAGCTTTCTAGGTCCTCTTCAAGGCATTCCGATCGAGTCTTTCCCAAGGAAAACCGATCTTGAAGTCGTCAAAAGACCCTAGTACCTGGGCATCGACCGACTTCTCCCGAAGCCCCGCATCTTGGGCAAACCATTTTTGGATAGTGAAGGATCCGATTCTGGACCTTTCCTATACCATCTCTCTTGAAACTCTACCGAAATTCTCATAGAGATTTTACCTCTTATACCTCCTTATACCCTTTTATAGCCATCTATAACTAAGGGACAGCCTCTCAAATCTTCAACCCAAGTCGAAACTCTGCTGATGTAAAGACCTTGTCTTACTCGAAAATCACTAAAATCCACCTGGAGTTCTGCCAAAGTTCTCCAAATCATCACACAATCGGTCCAAAACCGGCCCGTCGGAAGAAACCAACCATAAGGAAAGGTAAACTGAGGGTTCTTGGCTGCTAGCCCATATTTATTGCATTAATTGATTGCATTGTGGATCATCTGTTCGTGATTATTGGTTTTCTTTCTTGTGAACAAACGCAAGGATACTCTGTAAGTATGCCCTAACCATACACTGTTTACATTATGCAAGGTATATAAAGCAAGCATGTAATAAAATCAACCCTAGGCACACACTAACATGAGTCATTCTATGATATGTTGCTATAATGTTGGATCGAATTTACTAGTGGACATTTTGCCCGAACCCATTTCTCTGTAATTTCCTTGTTGTGAGCTGAACTAGGTGGCGACTCCAAAACTGTATTTTATGAAAACGATTTGCTATTAAGTAATGAGTTTTCGACCCCTTTTTGAACCAAATGTTTTGGCACATCATAGCCACCCATAATGCTTTTGATGCGAGATACGAGGTATTCAAACCTCGATATCTGGGCTTCAGGCCCGATTTTGACTCAATATCTTCGTCTTGCTGCGAGCATGTGTCGTGACATGTAACCCCTGTCCGCCCTCCAGGTCCATGGTATTTAAATCCTTTTTGAACCTTCTCTTTTGCTCGCACAGTTCTCGGTGACTTCGAAGGAGCGTCGCCCACCGGTGTCAAAGAGGAGGGAAGGAAGAGGTTCGCCCGCTCACAATTCCTTTGAAGCATTTAAGCTTTGATTCATGGGGGAGAAAACTTAAATATGCCTAGGGTTATGGGGGAGAATTTTCGTAAATGCCATGTGTCATGAATCACACTTGAGCATGTTAGCTTTATGTTGCTCTATTGCTTTAATAATCTTTTCCTCGGGATTTTTTTTCCATCAAATGGGGGAGATTGTTGGAAGTGGCTCACCGAATCAAGATCCGCATCCACTCCATAAATTTTATAGTAAACAAAATCCAAAGTCAAAGAACGAAGATCAGACACAACTCAAAATCCGAACTTAGAAAGATCCGGAATCTAGTTATGAGGAAAAGCTCTGGAGGATATGTGTACAAGAAACAATCCAAACTCAAACACTTTGGAAGTCATAAAGTGTTGCAAGGAAGATTAAGCGATCTTCAAGGCACATTTCATGTTCTTCAATGCATTAATTAAGAGAGATGCACTAAAAGACAAAACAACAAGGTGATGGAGACACAAAGTTACCCACCTTTTGAAAAGTAGCCAATCATAGAGTGTGCGGTCCCCATTGCCAAAGTCAAAAGTGGCAGCGGATCAGATTCATATAGAGATTTGGTCTGACGTACCATGATCTCGCATTGGTGCAAGGATCCCAAAGCTACAACGGGCAGTTAATGAATCTAACCACAAGATCAACAGTCCGGATGCACCAAGATTTAACTTCTTCAATGGACATGATTGTGTCTTCTCCAATAGTAGCATTCATTGCTCAACCTATAGGAGAGTTGGAGGCTTGAGGAAGTTGCTAGTTCTAATCGCTTTCAAGAGCAAGAGACATTCAAGAGAGAATCCATAAACAAACTAAAGAACAAAGAATCTATAATTATATGTTCAGACCTTGTTTAAGAAAATCAAGTTGTAAATCTTTTCAATTAGGGGATTGAAAGATGGGACTTAGCTTTAGAATTAAGGAGAGACTGCTAAAGTAGTATATCCCAGTGTAATAGGACACAACTAGGTTGGTGTAATCTAGTGGTATGTCCTATTTTCGAAGGGCGGATTTTTGAAGATAACTTGTAACAAGCTTGATTCTTGCTCGTAAAAGGAATCACTTAGTGGATTAAGGCTTAACAGGAGTTTTGGGGATTGGATGTAGGGAGGTCGAACCAGTATAAAATTCTATGTTTGTAATGGCTAACTATTTACTTTTAATTTGAGCTTGTATTCATTTAAAGTTACCATTCATTAGACATCTAAATCCAGAAGTATTTTAAATTCTAATTTCTAGGATCGCGCTACAAAGTGATATTAATTAAGAAACAAATTCAGTGAAAAAATGTCATTCACCCCCCTCTAAGCAGATCATTAAGTCCAAAGGGGCCAAGAAAAAATAAAACCTCAGAAATATTTTTACAAAAAAGGTCAAATCTCAGGGAAGGTTTTTTAAGTTAACTTATGTATAATTATATATGTAATATAGATTTTCTTATATCAATAAATAATAATTTTTATTGCTAATAATTCATAACAAGAATTCTTACTTTATGTTAGTATAAAATATAATAGGGATAACTTTAAAACCACCTTTGAGGTTTAACTCATTCTCAAAAATACCCTTGATATTTAAAATTTCTCAAAAATACCCCTGAGGTTTTGCATCATTATCAAAACAAGGATTTTCCATCCAACAAGTGTTAAATACTGATGTGGCTTAAGGGCAAAATGGTCAAATTAATTTTTTTTGCCTAAACCCTATTTTTAAACCTAACCCATACCCATTTACCCAATAAACCTCATACCCTAACCAAAATACACAAGACCTAACCCTAAAAAAGTCTTGTCCCCCACTCGCCGACGATGGTGCTGGAAATTGGCTGGAAAATCAGGACTCATTGCCGCAACCTAATTCGGGCTGCTACAATGCTGGCAAACGCAGGAAATGCCATAAAAAGCATGGAAACATTGGAAAACCTCCCTTTTTCCGGCCAATCGTCAGATCTAAAACGATTTTCTCCTCCCTTCGCCGACAAACCTCCCTTCTACAGCTGATTCCTCCTCATGACTGCTTCGCTCAATTTTCTCATCTCAATCAACGGCAAATCCGACAAAAAAAAACACCGACAAACCTCCCTTATTCAGCAAAAAAAGTTAGAGAACATCGCGATTTCGTCCAAAAAAGTCAGAGAAAGTCGCGATTCAAACCCCTCTCACCACTAGAAAATTGTGAAAAACCCCTCTCTTCTTTGCCAAACGAACCAGAACCACCTTTGCCAACTCCAAATCTGAAATGAACGGGCAAATAGAAAAAGGAGAGAGAACTAAATCAGGTGATTTTATTTCTAGGTTTTTTATTTTGGCCGGAAAACGCAACTCGGTGACGAGATTGATTTCTGGGTTTCGGGTGGCGCGAGATTGTTGTCGGGAAACAGGGGTGGCGACAGCTAGTTGGTCGGTGATAGCTAGCTGTCGTTTGAATCACGATTTTCCAGCGACGGCATCGGCGGTAAGGGTCTAGGGTTTCAACATGTGGGTATTTGGGTTTTGGGTTGGGGTATTGGGTTTAGGGTATATGACTTTTTAACCCTTCGCCACGTCAGCGGTGAACTGTCTTTGGATGGAAAATTCTTATTTTGAAAACGGTGCAAAACCTCTAGGATGTTTGGGAGAGATTTTAAACTTCAAGGGTGTTTTTAAGAATGCCTTAAACCTCAAGTGTGGTTTTTGAAGTTATCCCAATATAATATAGCAACAAATATATTATGAATGAAATAACGTCAATTATAAGTAAACCATATTTCAAAAAATCGACAAATTCGATTTATGGTATATGGAAGCACAAAATAGTTATAACAAACATATCACAGCAACTCCCCCCCCCCCCCCAGATCATGGTACACTCGGCCAACTAGATCAAAGAATCATGGGACTTCTAGACTAAACTTGATATCAAGCCGGAATGAAGAAGAAATGGATCAAACTCTCGAACTTTCAAATGAAAAAAACTCTCCCTTTGAAGTGAAAAAAGTGCTGAGTTTACATATTAAATTTTGAAATATTTAATTTTACATGAAATTCATTTAAAATATATTTATTCGTGGCCTAATGCTCACTTAGGTACTCAAACTATACCAAAAAAAACCGCTCTGGTACCCAAACTATTAAAGTGTCCCCATAGGTACCCCAACTTTCAAAAAAGGACCGCGTAGGTAACTCAAACTTTTAAAAAATGACCGCGTAAGTACCTTAGTGCCACGTGTCAACATTTGGTGAGTTTGCCTTTTCAAAAAATTCAAACTTTGATTTTTGACTGACCAACCAGAAGTTGACACGTGGCACTGAGGTAGTGAAATGGTGTACTTTTTCATAGTTTAGGTACCTGAGAGGACACTTTAAAAGTTTGGGTACTTGATAGGTTTTTTTGATATAGTTTGAGTACGTAATTGAGCATTCGACCTTTATTCGTTATAATATCTATTCATACTTTGTAATGTTGATTTGAATAGTAAAAAGTATTTCATTTTATAATGCTGTAAAATGTAAGTTACTAATAAATGAAAGACTTAGTTCAAGTGGTTAGTTGCATGGCGTACATATGAGATGTTCAAAGATTGAACCCCATAGAAAACATAAATAAGTTTATCGTAAACTTTGAAATTGATAAGAACCGATGTAGGTCAAATCATCTGGTTTTTATTGATTAACAGGTCGAACTGGTAGGTTTGAATAGTCGTTGACCAATTCTTGACTTCTCTTTAAACTGCCCTTAACCCGACCGAAACAACTGCTGGTACCGATCGAACCAAGTCCGACCAGCCGATCTAGTATGGGTTTGAAAACCTTGATAACTTATTTCTTATTTAGTTCAGTCTAGTTCAATTCATACTCATTAATTTTCAATTCAGTTCAGATTCATTAAGTTTATTTTAAATTTTAAATAAGTTGCATTCAATTAATTCAATTTCAATAAATTTTTAATAATAATAAAACTTATTAAATTTCGAGTGTTGAACTGAACTTATTGAAACTTAATAAAACTTATTCAAGCTGAACCTGAACGGAACTTATTAAAATTGAATTGAATTGAACTGAACTTATTAAAGCTGAGCTGAGCTGAACTGAACTGAACGTATTGGAACTTAACAGAACTTAAGTAATACAAATATATAATATAACTTCATAAAAAATATATATATATTATACAAAATGATTAATAAATTAATTAAACTTATAGTAGCAATAAAACTTTCTGCCCTAAATTGGTGACCCGCAAAAGTTAGGCCCTCAATTGAAAATTTTGGGAATAGGTGAGGCCCTGAATAGGGCATTAGGCCTTTAACATCGACTTTCCAAATTCCTGCAACAAAAATTTTCGGTGACCAAATTCCTGCAAAAAAATTTCGACTTTCCAATAATTTCAACCACTCCGGCGACCAACATTCCGATGACCAAAACTCCGGCTACCATAATTCGACGAATAAAAAATCCAGCAATAAAATCTGGCAATAATGAACAACAAATCAACAAAAACTAACCAAAAATCCACAAAAAAATCAACCTAAATCGACAAAAAACAACAAAAATCAACCAAAAGCATAAAACACTAAAATCTAGTTGAAACAACTAACCCCAAACCCCTAGCAGTAGTTACTGGCGCCTAATTTCGGCAAAATCCAACCCTAACCCTTCAGCCAGATCTCGCAACTTGCTAGAATCCCCAACATCGTAAGGAACCTCAAAGCCAACATAAACGCATCAAAATCCCCAACCGCTGGACAACATAAATCCCACCACCACTGCCAATTGTAGAAAACAGAAAAGTCAAATAAAAGAAACAAATTCAGCAAAATTTCAAACTCTAACCCTAACTAAATTCAACTCTGTCAACCAATCTCATCAGTTGAGTCTAGCACATTATCAATTAATCTTCAATTCAACAAAGTCCAAACTCTAACCGTAACTAAATCTAATCTCGAAGAACTTCCAAACCTTTTGCCGTCAGCGGTGGAAAGAGCGATTGACGTTGAAAAGGTTGTCAATGGTGAAGAGTCCATTTGTTGCGGTAGATTGGCAGATGAAGAGGAAGAATTAGCGTTTAGAAATTAAGTGGTGGCAGAGTCCTTCGATGGAAGTTGGGGCCGGAGACGATGGTATCGGCGATGAGGAATGCACGACAGGGATGGGAGGGTGAGCGGCGGTGTGTGAATCCATGAGGAATTTAGGGCATTGAGGAATTTGGGGGAGATGGAGGAATGCACGTATTGGGGTTAATTAGGGGTTTTTATTATTTTATTATTTTTTAAAAGGTGCCATGTCGCGTGTCACATATGTATTGGCTTGAATAGTCAAAATGTTGAGGTGGCAGGTGCGTGTGCAACACTCGCGGGGCAACATCTGGTGAAGTGGTGTCGAGACCCTCCATTGCACCACTTTTCGTAAGGTTAGACCCTCAACTGGTGACCCATAAAGGTTGGCCCTCAACTGCAAATTTTAGCATAGTAATAACATATTTTGAACTACTAAAATAATTAGTATTTCATAAGCCAATTACAAGCAAACAAATAATTTGTTATATTCATATATTCAATCTTCTTCCATAAGATTGCCATTGTTATCATTCACTACAGTAGAAAGTCTATTGTTGCTTTGAGTGAAATTTCAAATTTGTTGAGCAATTGAGTTTCAGTTTGCGATTCTCATCAAACATGTGTGAATATGTTACTTCATTACTGCCTTGATGTTGTGCGACTGGTATTCCAAGCCTGTGCATTTGTATGAAATTATGAAGGGTGAAAGTGAAAAAAATAACTGATATTTGATATTGCTTATCCATTTAGGGCATATTATATAAAATATTACACCTTTTCTTTAGTTTCCCAAATGAACATTCCACTTTCATTCTTGTGATGAGTGCCCATAATTAAAATTTTCTTCTATTCCTTGTGATGGTGGGTTGTCTTTATATTCTGGTAGATGAGTTCTAACTTCATATTTCATAAGTAGAGCCAAATAACCTTCAGTGTTTGGATATCCCAAATCAGCCAAATAATAGTTTTCTATGAATAAAATATAAGATAACTACTGTGAAATTACAATTGATTGTAAATATATAGATCACATTTTTCCTTACCGTGTGGTGGATGCGGAAAACAATATTTAAAATTGGCTGAATGCTTATACCCCCTCCAAGTTGGCAAGTTTTGCCGCTTTACACCCTCAAGTTTGAAAATGACCCATTATTCCATTCAAGTTGACAAAAAGGTCTCATTACCCCCTTAAATTTGGTAAAATGAACTGATTACCCATTCGATGACAGGTGCCAAAATATTACTGGTTTGACTTTTCAAAAATGAATTTTTTTTTTAATTTTTCAATCCAATAAGCAGTTGACACGTGTCATTGAGGGGGATAATGAGACCTTTTCTGCAAACTTAAGGGGAGAGTAATGGGACCTTTTTGCCAATTTAAGGAGGGTAATGGGTCATTTTCAAACTTGAAGGTGCAAAGCGGCAAAAACTGCAAACTTGAAGGGGGTTTAGATGCATTAGATGAAAGTTTTATTTGACAATTCGTCAATCTATATATAACTTCAATTAGCAAACTCGTGAATATATTTAAGAAAAGTGAACATCATATTTTTATGATATAATAGGGGATACCTATATACATGGTGGACATTTTCAATTTTTTAACTTTTGGATTTAGATTAAATAGTGTAGAAGAAATTTAAAAAAATCCCAAAGCAATCTGATTTTAAATCCAAATGTCATTATTCCGGTACCCACCATGGTTGATACACATTTAATACTAATCAACTCTTCTCTTCAACTTCTAAAACCTGTACTGAACTGAATTTAACTTAACTAAACTGAATTTAATTTGTTTACATTACTTTTTTAATTAAAATTAATGGATTCGACCTGAACTTAACTGAACTGTAAAGTGAATGTGAAGAGAACAAGGCTTAACTCTATCACTAAAATAGCTATTAATATTTTCTATTACGTCTAAAATTTTCAAGCTTGTTAGAAATTTAATCAACATACACCAAAGTCCAAACAAAAATTTATATAAAGTTCATTATGAACTGAACTTTTAAATTCACTTAGATCAAATTTAAATTTGGCTCAAGCTCGTTAAAACCATAATGGACCAAGCATGACTTGACAAATATCGAGTATACATTGCAAAATTAGTCACAACACGCGTGGTGTAGTATACGAGACAAATTTTACTTATTATGTATCAATAAAACAATATGGTAATGATTTTATAGAGATTTACAATCGTGTTTTTAAATTTGTTTGAACATCCATTTAAGCTGATTTTTAAAATATCTAGAGGTGTTCACGGGCCGGGTTTGAGTCGGGCTTGGATTGACAATTTTAACCAAAAGCCCGATAAACCCGGCCCGAGTTCGATCCAAACCCACCCGATAAACACCTCTAGAGGCAACATAAGTGCAAGCCCATCCTAGCATTGCTTCGAGCTGGGGTTTTATAAATCAATTTGGTCAATAATTTTTAATATATCGATACCATATTCTAAAGTCAGACGAAATTATGAGTTTTTTCACTTAAGCAATATTAAAAGAGGTCGGTGTTCTAAAAATGAGTACAAGCAAGTGTCTTGGCGGAATTTTTAAAAATATTAAACTTCATAATG
>CAOJBJ010537602.1:0-10626 GCA_948291685.1 Euphorbia celastroides | reverse complement strand
ATTTTTTTCACAAATAAGATTAATAGCATTAATGCCAGATCAATATTAAAGAAGGATATATTCATGAGAATAAATTACTAATTTATACCTGGCTTGTTCATTTCAATTTACCCATTTGTTTTTCTTTTTGGAGCTCTGTTTATTTAACTAAACATGGGCATGGATAAAATAATATTATTTTTAATTGGACTCTGTATTGACAACTAAAAACAGTCATAATTATTTTTCATGAAAAGAATTAATTTAAGAGAGCCATATGTACAGGTAAGGTTGGTGGAAGCTGCATCCGCCCAACTGAAAAAAACTCCATGTGGAAATAATAAGCTCTTCATTTCCACCCATTTAATGTATGCAATTTCTATTTGTCAATTTCACTATTTTGGTTTACATTCCCTACCTACCCATATTTCTCATTAAAATAACTCTAAAAAATTACTCCGTTCAATTATAGGTAATATTTTTAATTTGAGTGTCTAAAAAAGATAGATATTTTTCTATTTTTAATTATTAGTTAATGATAAATATACTAAAATATCCTTACCAATAACTACTTTTATCACTTGTAATTAATTAATCAAACTTATTCTTTTTAATAAATGAGAGTATTATGGTAAAAATATCGAATTTTCTTAATTCTCATGAAATAAAAATATTGCCAATCAAAGTTGGACAGATGGAGTAGTTGTTTTGTGTCGTCTTAGGTTATGTTCAACTGCTACTCAAAAAACTTTACTTTAAATCATATTTTACATCATTTTTTCTATTTATATAATTGCTATATTAAATTTAGTCCAACCGTACTCTAAAAGTAGAAAAATGAATAGGATACTTTATAGTTGGAGAAGATATAGAATTTTCTATTTTAAGAATAAATATACATAATACTGTTGGATTTAACCTTACTCTATCAATAGAGATTACTTTATTTATGAATGACTATTAAACTTGCCATTATTTACAGTATCAAATGAATCAAAAGATAGCTATTGCAATCAAGACAAAAATCGTAATTTATGTATTTGTTGGTAATTTTTGGAGGAGAGAAAATTCAAAGAGAAGGGAGAGATGACACAACAAAATTTTATTAACTCAATGTTTCATCTCTACATAACTAATAACATATTTACCCTAATATAGGCTTAAAAATAACTTCCCACTAACACATTCTAGCACTCCACTAATTCAACTGATAATTAAATTTAAATAATAATACCACCACTATTTTATTGTCACATGTTTAACAACTAGAAGCACCATTTTAGGCACTAATTCTAACACCTTCAATACTACGTAATGATCGACAAAGAGTCAACCATATACAAAAAAAAAAAAAAAAATTGCAGTCTGAAACCAGCTTTAGGGATGGGTTAATCTAAAATTGCAGCTAAAAACACAGAGGGAGCCAAAAGATATAAGTTTTAATGCATTATGATAGTGTCCCACGCCTAAATCCACATTATTTAAGAAAAGTTGAACAAGGAAAAAGTGAAAAACAAAATTAAGTAAGCTGTAAGCCTTCAAATAGATAGATAGCTATACACGCATTTTTTTAATTCTTTAGCTGAAGACAATGAAAAGTACATTATACAAATCTGCTTGTCCAGCTCGATCGTGCGAATCCCTCAACATGCAAATTGTCGTCAGGACCCAGCTGTAGAGATCGTTTATCCTGCTCGTATACTAAGAAAAGACGCCATGGCATAGTTTTCAAACAGAAGGCACATACTCATGCAACATTAAATAAACCAATTCACCAGATGGTCATAAAATAGAAACAAATGTATCGTTCATTTGTTGTTGCACCAATAACAACCTACTGTTCCATCTATCATTCTTTTTTAAGCGAACACATACTTGGCACATTAAGATTATACCATATAAAGTTGAGCATATAACAAAATTTACAAGTCATGAATTTCTTATCATAATTTAGAGACATGGGAGCAAGCTCCTCAGATATAATTGCACTATTGCAGGCTAACTGAGGAGCTTGACTCCCACTTCAAGTAATCTGCAAGAGGGAACCATATTTGTGGACCTTGGCTCCCATTTCTCTAAATTATCATACAATAGAACATGACTTGTAGATTTTGAGGTTGGTTTTATGAAGGAAATAGACTTTAAGATTTTGCCTCAACCCTTTTCTATTTAACAACACAAAAAATTCTTTTTTCACTCGATTACATAGATTTTTTTTACAAATTGAGAGCTAATGTATCTGTTGTTTAGGCCTAGAAATAAGGAAGACAGATTTATAAGCCTAAACAAACAAAGACAATATCACTTCCTTTGTAAAAAAAAAACCTAAATAATTAAATGAAAAAGGAATTGATCGCATTGTTGTTAAACAGAAAAGGGTTGAGACAGGACCTCATATATTTCTAGCATGTGGCCAAGTATAGATGACGTGGCAAAGAAGAACTTATGGCTGGTCAAGTTCAATTAGTCTTTAGTTTTAACCGAACTATGTTCTTACAGGCTTTTCATTTTTGTAGGATATGGAGGAGTCCACTTTCATTTTTAGTTGTTAGTAGAATCCTTTGTTTTAGTAGTTGCTTTGTTTAAGGAGGGTGTGCTCCATGATTGAGCTATTATCCACTTGATGTAGCAGTGGCGGTTATTCATCATGTATTTCTATTCAAAACTATCGAAGTATGCTTGAAGTCCAATTATAGTCTTGGATAGTTTAACTCAGAGGTTTTTAGGTTCCCTCTAATCGAGTCCTACATTTATTCAACATAGGTAGATTAAAATAAATCCACTTCATCTCCTGCTCAAACACCTTCCATCTCTACCAACGAAACCTTATAACTTGATCCCAAGTTCAGGACCGTAACAATTTCCTTCCTAGAACCAATCCTCATGCTATCACTGATGTTTCAATTCAATAGTAAATACAGGGATAAAAGAAACCAAATTATAATGAAATTGCATCACTACATTGACAAATAAGGTCAATGGAACAAAACAAAAAATTGAGGCATGGAGAGCCCGTTCCCTCCACAACCCCTCACTCTCTCCATTATTTTCTATCTTTGGAACATTCTCTAAGAAGTCTTGACTCACAACCGCGATAAGTCACAACAACCAATGGTACAAATAAGTAAAGGTCCAGATAGATAGATACGTGGCCACATTTTTTATGCTATCTAAGCACGCTTAGGTATCTTTTTTGAAACAAAGACGGCCTGACACTACACAGGTTATTTTTCTTCTCAGAACCTGAAATGAAATTCTAAACTAGAGAGTTAACACACCATAAAATTTCGAAAATCCACGAACAGAAAAGATTCAAACTGGGAAAAGAATATAAACGTTGATAGTGAATAATATGAAAATACTCAACATATTAAGCGTGATGACAAATATACCTGAAAAAGTGGGGAATCTACAGCAACTAATAGGATCACTATAGTTCAAGATGCAAAATGATCTCAAATTGCCATTTCAGATTATGTTAGGCAACTGGGTTGCTTCATTAGTGACCCAGAGGTTCAGTAGAGATACATTATAGTAATGCAAGTTGGAGAATTTCCTCCTATTTTTCTCAATAATTTAACAATTAGGCAGTTAGAAATTCCAATGCATTGCTTCTTCCCACTTTCCAACATAAAGACTGGAAAAATTCTACTACAAGTTGAACTTCAACATTTTTCAGTTCACTTCAAAGGAACCGGCAAACAATATGATTAAGAGTGAACCCGATATAAACTTAATCAATTAACCAATACAACAATAAGAGGGAAGAAAGAAACTAACAGCGATTTTAATGCGTTAAAAAGAAAAACCTCTTTAAGCTGTTTCATGAGGGAAATAAGCAGAGAGTTGGTGGTCGTAGTCCGCTCGCCCTGTGGAATCTTCAACCCTTTCTCCATCGCATAAAGTCGACCTAATTAATCGATAGAAGCAACAATCTTTGAGCAGAAAAGGGAGACAATTACAGTAATCAAGTAAGTGAATTGGAGCTGAATCCAGATAATGCAATAAGAGAGAGAGGGTTACAGTAGTAAGCAACTAAAGGTTCGTGTTTTTGAAGCTCATCGGATCGCTGAAGGTAGGGCAACAAGAGTTTCGCTGGCTCGTTGTCAGTCGCCGTTGGTAATCGATTTTGCCGCTCCGATCTTCTTTTCTAAACTGGGAAGGGAAATTGAGAGAATTTCGTCCGTATCGGCCATTTTCAGTTGAATTTGAATGAATAGTAAAGACCGAGACGACGATGGAGGGTACCAACGGTTATTAGAAACGAGACCAAATCGCCTTGGTTCAATAAGTTTAATTAATTCTAAATTAGTGTTACATTTAATTTAATTAGTTATTATTACTAGAATATTTACCAACTTTCCGAAACAAAATTACACATATATATATATATATATATATATATATATATATATATATTATTCCAGATTTATTATAATATTTATTATTTTACATTTTTCATATGTCCTTAATACTTTATTTTTAATTATTATCTTATGCATTTATGAGATATACGTTTAATATAACTGGCACAAGTCGGGACAAAAAATATTTATGTAGTAAAAATATTATTTTATCAAATATTACTTCATCGAGATTCTACTGTAAACCTCTCTTCTAAGAGAAACTAGATGATCTATTTTTCCAAAACCAAACCTGCTACTTCTGCCATAAATGTCGAAAGTTGATTTTATTCCAGTCTAAGAAATATTATGGCCAGCTCATATCAAAATTAATAAAAAGTTATGAAATTTGAGAAAGGGATCAAAGAGCAAGCATATTAGAAGGCACTGCATTTTGATTATACATCTGACTAGAATTAGAGCACCATGGACTGTTTAGTAACTCAACAAAAACACTTGTACTCTTCCAATTCTCATCTATACACTCTTACAAAAGTATTGTGCTTGAATTAAACCAACTGCATATTATTCAATCAAGGTGTATTGTGTGGCTGGAATGTGAGAGGCAGTATCCTCTTTCTTGGACCTACCAGTACTCTCCCTTCTCCCTTCTTTTGCTGTGGATACTCTTCTGTTTGGAGTGCCATTTGCCCGTGCCTTCTTTTCTGCCACTGCTACTCTCGGCCTTACAGCTTCTGCTTCTGTGCTTTGCTGTTCCTGTAACTTCTTCTGATCCTGCATTCGACATTTCATAACACCACTGAAGCTCTATTCTTTTCAACTTATTTTCCATTCAGTTCTGTTCTGTTCTATTCCATGAGTTTCAGTTTAGTTCTAAATTGACCTAATGCATAGTTAACATCTCAAACTTGACGCTTTCTTCAGATTATTGCAGTTGGCAAAAACCCCTCAGTGCCACGTGTTACTATTTGAATGGATAGAGATATATAAAAGAAATTTACATCATTGAAAAGTCAAACCAATCACATGGTGACGCGTGGGGCTGAAGTGTGTGTTTCTGTCAACTACAGGGTGCTGAAGTGAATATTTTGGCGAGTTTGGGTTTTTAGCATCATCAATACTCCTGAGTTCAGGGGGGCATCTCAGAAGAAGTTGTCAAGTTCGGGATGCTTACTATGCATTAGGGCTTTTAAATTCATTAAGATTCAATAAGTTTTGGTCAAATAAGTTTCACTAAAGTTCAGTTCAGCCACACTCCAATAAGTTGAAAAGATCAGTGCCTAAGACTCACCCTGAGTTTTCTCTTCTCTTCTACTCTTTCCTGCCTGAGCACAGCATATTCATCGAGCATAGCCAGTAGAGGAACTCCATCGTAAGTAAACTGCAACTCATGATTATCTTCCCATGCTTGAGTTTTGGTGACCAGAGTATCAACCATCGCTGCAAAACCGCCATAACCGATTGTGATTTGTGATTACATTGTCAATGTTCAAAAGAAATTCCCTTGGACTTACTCGAGGAGTTTTGCCATTCTAAAAGTACCTGGGATTTTGTTAACCAATATACGGGCTTTCTCTGCTCGCTTCAGATTCAAGTGAGCACCTCTGCTAGCACTATACCTGTTTTCATCCTGTTCAAACACACCAGTAACAATCTTAGAGCCCAAATCAGCTACAACTGGTAAGAGAATCACCTGTATAAGAGGAGAGAGAATCATATGGTACCCTGTTGTAGTCATCGAGCCAACCCTCTTCCTCACACGCCGACATCCATTTCTCCATCTTATCCAAAATCTCTTTTCTGCTTAGAGCTTCTTCTTTGGCTTTTGATATTTGATTGTCCATATCAGCCAGCAATTCACTTGGATCAATGTTCCCAGAATCAATTAATTTCATGATATTTTCTCGAGCAGCTTCTGGATCTATTTCGATATGTGCCTGTGCATATATTTCTTCAAGTTCTGCCTGCTTCTTAAAGGCGATTTCTTTCATCCTGCTGGATTTTAGCTGATCGAGTCTTTCCACTTCAACCTCAGCCTTAAAAGGTAAAAAAGCACTAAAGTAAGTACAGAGTTTGCCCTTATAACATCTACTGAGTTCAGTAGATGTTGCATACCTGTTCAATCAGATCCATGGCAAGAGCACCAGGGACAGTGACTTCATCAACCGAAGCTGACATGTTACATGTAACATGATCAAACAATTTCCTTTCATCTGAGGAAGTGTCCATCAGATTCCAGAGATCAATCAACTGAGCAGCTAACCCTTGAAGCTGCAAAATAAAGATGCATGTCAAAGAACTTTGCTTAATTTAAAAAGATTTAGTCCTTAATGATCTTCATCAATGGGACAAAGTCAAATTCCTATATGTAAAGAAAGAAGCGCATATGAATTGAAAGAAGCGCACATGAATTGTACTGCGTGATAGAGAATTAGCTAATATGAAGGGGCAGATTAGGGAATTGGTTATAAATGAGTATGCTAAGAGGCAATAGGGGAATATTCAGTAACTAATAGTACATTAGCTGGCAGGGGTTTTGTTGTATAGCCAGAGGGGTTATTGAGAGAGGGGAGGACGTTTTGTATTTGGGTTTTCTGCTGTTAGCAGGGCTCTGCCTTTGGTAGAGAGGGGAGTATACCCTGTGGAGGCATTTTGCCCTATCTTGTTCTTCTTCTCTTTTTTTGGATATATAATATATTCAGTTCTTCCAATTTCTTTTTCAATTCTCTGTTTCTGTTTTGTGCATTTGAGAGTGTTTGAGCAATTTGCCTATCAATGCGCTTCTAATGTTTAGAAAAAACCGAAATAAAGTGTAGACTATTAAATCACGATGAACTAGAGAGCACTATATGAATTGCAGTATTTCCAGCGTTTGTGTAAATTACAAAATTACTAGTATTTCCAGCGTTTTGTGTAAATTACAAAATTACAAGAGAGCACTATATGAATTGCAGTATTTCCAGCATTCGTGTAAATTACAAAATTACTAGTATGCAGGATTAGTGAGTATGAACAACACAATACAATACACAAATTCCAATTTTTTCAGCATTTATGTGTAAATTACTAATGACTAGAATGTATGACTACTCTGACAAGTACAAAGTAAATTTCCAAGATAAAGTTACCTTATGAAGTCTCTGCTTTTTATCCTCTTTTAGGGCTAATACTGTCTTAGCCAGACTTGCTAACGTGTCGTTGCTGATACTTTTAGACTGAGCAGCAGAGGAGTCATTTAAGCTTGGATGAACTTCAGTTACAGTAGTAAAGATGTCCATTCCTAAAACAGCACAGAGATCATGCACATTGCTCACGAAATCAAGGACCTTGTGCAGCCTAGTACTCTACCACATCAAACAAATAGTTAGCAGAAAAACAACTACTCTTTTGAAGTAAACAGGAGTGTTACTTTTCATCATAAATGATTCATAATGTAACCAAAAAGAATACCTTTTCCTTTTGAAGTTCCTGAAGTTGAGTACGATATTCATCCAACTTCTTTACAGATAGATCAGTCTCATCAACTACAGGTTTCTCGCTAACATTCATGTTCCCTGCAATTTCACCACGTATTTTCTGAATTTGTGATTGTACATCAGAGAACTCCTTCACTCTTTCTTCTTTCTGTTTCCACAGCTGTTCTAGTGCTGGGGCAATAGCAGCAAGTTGATCCTTGATTGTTCCAGAAGTTTTTTCTGGCTGCCAGATGAGCCAGAGATACCGTAAGAAATCCATTCTTACTTTATCTTATAGTACTACATGTGTGCCTAAATTAAGTAAAAATAACTCACAATTCCTACAGTGCTTTTCTCCTGCAGGGCTGAAAGGAGACGAGCCAACTCAATTTTTGAGTCAGACAATGTCTCAAGAAGCTCTGCCCTTGACTTTGCAGCCTGCTCAACTTTCTTCTTATACACATCCAAGCACTCTTGTTCAATTTGAAGAAGCATCTTGTCTCGTTGTTCTTCACTCTCAGCAACCTCATCCCAAATTTCCTAAACACACATTATGAACCAGTGGGCTAAGAGCTATTGATTGACACAGTCACACATAGCAATAAAACAAACAAAATACCTGCAATTTTCGCAGTAAAGCACCACAAGTTGTTTCCCCAATAAGAGGGTCATGACCATCCGTGACCGCCATTTAGAAGGAAATGCTTCAACCTAGCATGAGTTTTAGATTCCATCATTCGGTATCAAAGGCGAAGTCATTTAAAGAAAGATTTTAAATAGTTGAGAAGCACACAAATAATTAGACCTGGTTAGGAGAAAAAACTACTGCACTGCACTCAACGAGTAAATATAATTGGATAACATCAGGACATCAAACGCAGTAGCAAATAATGATAGATTAAATCAATCCTGCACGGTTGCACCACCCGCTGTTTGTAAATCTACGCTAATGCGCTCAAGTAAGAATCAGTGGGAAAGGCGAGATAGCATTGCGAATATCACAATTAAGCTAAAACAGAACAGGCATTAACCGGCGATCAGAAGAACACAAAATTGACTTCCAATTCACAAAACAACAAAAGAAGAACAGTCTAGAAAACGAGAGTCTTAGAGTGAGTAACACCGAGGGAAGCAAGCGTCAGAACAAGTTGAAAAGCACACAGATCTCTTTCCGGCAGCGGCAGAAAATCAATATAAACATAATGAAGAAAGGTACATTAGCAAAGAAGAGCAGCAATAGCAAGCGAGGTTCACCTAAATCGTCCTTGGAGGTGTAGGGCTTCAGATCTAAAACCTTGCCTTGGGTTGGGTACTTGGGTTTATCAGTGAAGTTGCAGCGAGAGAGGAGAGTGATAAGATAACAAGGAGAGTGATAACGGGTATCCAATCTCCTTTGAGGTTTCCTCGATCTGTTACAAGATGAATAAGGTTAGGAGGGCCGGTCATGGTACCCGCGAAGTCTCTCCGATATCTAAGTCAGGTAAAGGATATGAGATGAAGAGTGAATAGAGAGAATGCGGAGAAGAAGTTATCCTTCGTATGTAATATCTTGACCTTTATATAAGTTGCATGGTGAGACTTGTGGGGGACCAGTGGTGACGCGACGTCTTTCATGAGGAGTTGTCAGGCTACGTTACGCTATATTACTGGCCCTCGTACGATATTGGCAGAGTTTGTCCCCTGGCACGGCGCAGTACCACTTGGGGTGCATTTGTCTGCTTGTGTCGAGCTAGGACTGGTAGTCGAGGTACTGAGCTAGGCTTCAGCTGAGCTAGGGCTTTGGTCGAGGTGGCTTTCCAAGGACGAGCTCATGTGCGCGCGTCTTCCTGGGCTAGCTGTGACGAGCTGGTCTTGAAGGTGCTATGAGCTCGTCTTGGGCCTATAGGGCTTAATGTTGTTGGCCTATTTATCTCTTTTGTTATTAGATGTCCCTCCGAAGCTCAGATGTCGACTCTTCAGGGTCGAGCTATGACAAAATTTTGTTTGAAAATTTTGGCTTTGCTCTCGTAAAGATGTCCCTCCGAAGCTCGGATGAGGACTCTTCAGGGTCGAGCTATGACAAAATTTTGTTTAAAAATTTTGTCTTTGCTCTCACAAAGATGTCTCTCCGAAGCTCGGATGTCGACTCTTCAGGGTCGAGCTGGCGGCGAGGTTTTGACGAGCTGGTGCGGCTCCATTGGTAACTGTTATGGTGCGATGCGGCAGAGTTTTTGCCTTCTGCGTGATTCACACACGCGACCTCTGGCTATCTCCACTCGTGCGTGGTACCGTTACTAGGTTTTTGAAAATTGAGCCTATATAAGGCTAAACTTGGACGCTTCTATCTTCTTCTACTTTGCTTTTCAATAGTTGCGTTTGTTCTTTTGATTCTCCATAACATCCGATCAATTTTGCTCGACTTCTCTTTCTTTGACAGTACGTCCGAGTTTCTGTTGTTTCTTTTATTGTTTTCCTTTCTGTTTGTGCTCTGTGTATGCATCTTCTTGAGAAAATTGCGGCTTTAGACGCGGATTTAGGTCCTGAGTCCTCCGATTCCGATTATTCGGTTCGTTCTACCCCTAGCATGGCTAGTACTAGCAATACTCAACCTCCCGAGCGCGATCCTAAGCACCATAATGAATCTGCCCCTTCTCACCGAATCCCTCGGTGCGCTATAAGATATACTTCCGAAGAGGCGGAAGCGCTGTAATTAACGACGAGTATAATGAATCCCGGTCACGGCCAACGAATCGAGCCTGCTGCTCTAGTGGCGGGCGACGGTGCTACTGTCTTCTCAATGTCGATGTGCCCACCAGATCGTATTGAGAAGTACCGTCGGAGAATTTCTC
>CAOJBJ010537186.1:0-10343 GCA_948291685.1 Euphorbia celastroides | reverse complement strand
GTATTTTGCTGAAATTTGAAACACCAAGAAAGTTTTTTGAAATTATCCCTTAAAATAACACAAAAGTCATTTGCCACGTCACTCATTTCAATTTGGGGTTAAAAGTTTGGGGTTGCTGTTTGTATTCATATGTCCCGATATTATTTTATTTGTACTTCACTAAATTAACATAATTTAATCTGTAATTCTAATTTATCACTATTTTCTAAATCTATCATTGGGTTAATAAATATATCCACGATAATATGCATAATTTTTAAGGGTGAGAATTTGGTTTTATCAAATTGAATTGAACTTAATTGGTTTAATTAATTTGCTGAATCAGAAATTACACTATAATATGAATCAAATCTAACTGATATTGATTTTTATAATAAAATTATGATAAAAGTTTGGTATTTCAAAATTATAATCAAAATTTTGTAATTTGGTTAAAGCAATATGGTTCAGTTTGGTTCTAGTTAAACTAAATATCCACCCCTAATAATTATAGAAGAATATATTTTCTTTTTTTAAAGAATAAACAATATATTTTTATAATATAAATTTACTACATAATATTAGCATTGTATGATAAAACTGTAAGATATAGTTTAATTAACAAGATTAATGATATTTATATAAAAAAATATATGAGCTTTTTTACAGTATATACTATAAAAAATCTCATATATATATTTCTGGATTGCTCATATGTAAATTAATTTTAATCAACTATATCTCACCAATAAATCAGTAACAGAAGAGGAAAAAAATATTTTACTTTATCGAGCTTTTTTAATCATTTTATCTTTCCCAACTTCATTGTCACGGTCTTATCTTAATCCCCTTTTCATCTTTGTCATTAAGATAGAATTTACATCAATCTTTTTGTTCTCGTGCTTTTATGATCTCACAAAACATTGTCTCATGTTCTATGGGCTACATCCACGTCAAGGTTTTTTCCCTTATAACTTTCTCATCCTTTTACCTGATTTTGATTTTTAATACATTATCCATACACAAGTTTTTATAACTTCATCCAAAGACTCGTTGTACAATATCTAATGCTTGACTATTCCTGCTACGTATGAGCTTAAAGAAGAGAATTCCATCTATGTATATCTCGATGCACAATAATTTTATGAATGGAATTAATTTTTTATATTTATTTGTGATTTGAAATGTATTTTCAGCGAAAAACATATTTCTGTTGACTGAAATAAGAAATTCATTGAATTGAATTAAAATCAACTACAGCTCTAATTGAAAGTGAACATAAATTAAACCAAACCCCTCCTGCATGTCGATGAACCAACAACTCTGATCAACACATGAGCTGCTTGATTCATAGCGAAAAGTATTTGAAATTACAATAACGCATTTTTTTATTTTAAGTCCATATATCTATCATAAATTTAAATTGGATTAAGTAGCTCCTTCGGTCAAAAAACAAGTCTAGCTGACTGTGTTACATTCTTTCTTCTCTTTTTTTGGATCGATGCATCACATTCTTTGATTGGAGAAAAAAAAAACAAGTAGGGCTCCAAAATCAAAGGAAAAATAAAAGATGATAGATCAAGGAAAGTGGAGAATTTGGTGGGATTGGTTTATAAAAAATAAGAAAATAAAGGATTGCATGGGAAATTGACACATTGCATGAATAAATGAAGACTCGTAACGTGGGGCGGTGGAGGGTGTTTCCTTGATTCTCCTAATTTTGCCACCTGTTTCTGCCGACCACCACAAACCTCCGCCGTTGTCGACGCCGGTATCTACCCCCACCGTGGATGCAGGGGATGAGCATTCGATTCAATTAAATTGAACCAAATTGCTTCAACCAGATTACTGAATTTGTACTATAATTTTTACTGAACCAAATTAAAATTATAGTATAACTCGAATCAAACCTAACCGATATCGATTTTTATAATAAAATGTTTGTAATTAAAGAAAATAATAAAAACTTTATGATTCGGTTGAAGTAGTTCTGTTTAGTTCAACTTAGGTTGACGCCGGTAACCACCTTCGCCGCATCCACTAATAAAAGTTAACATTAGATACTATATTGAAGGGGGAAAGTGAAAGAAGAGAAGAGTTTGCCGTAAGTACACATAAAAAATTCGTGAAAGGGAATCATACTGTAGTGTTTTTGAACAATATTGAAAAAAGGTATAGTATATGGTCCAAAAAGAGAAGGGATAAATACATAATAAGATTAAGGACCAATACGTCATTAACTTCTTAAATTTAACATAAATAGTTTACTATCTCTTTCTTTCAACTTTATAAAATTCCATTTTATCTTTTTAACTTGTAAAAGTATATTAATTCACTCCCTTAAACTTTACATTTTACAAAATCCGTTGGTTTGTCTCTACATATGACACATCAACTTTCAAGTGAAGAAGAAAAATAACATTTTTTGAAAAGTAAGTCAATCAGAAGCTGACACGTTACATTGATAAATTGATATATTTTAAAAGTAAAAAGAAAGTAAGTTAATTTAAATTTTTACACGTTGATGAAAGAAAATTTCTTAAAAAATTTTTTTGTAATAAATATTTTTATTGAGATACATAGTTCGGACAATAAAGATTATTTAGTAAGTTTTTCTCCAATATACACAACACGTGTTATCAAGTGAGCTGTACTATATTGGTTGAAAATTTCTTAAAATTTAGAGGCATTGGTATCAAGTTAAAGAGATATACATGTATTTGGCTTTTTTTAATGTGCAGATTCATCACGTATTGGAATTTAGAAATGAAAGAAGAGCGTAAGAAGAAATACAGAAATAGAATAATGGAAAAGAGAAAATAGGATGGGGAAGGGGGAAATGTAATTGGGCCGAAAACCTGCCGCCGGACCAAGGTGTCCCTATAGAACCTTATAAAATTGTAAACAAAACCCACTTTGCTTTCCATTTTACCAAAGCATATGCTATATTGCTATTCCACCTCATTGTCTACGTGGTGCTGTACATCCTTCTTTATTTGCTTGCACACCCTTTTCTTTTCAAAAAATTATACAGAACACTCGGTTTTTTTTCATCTTACTCTAATTTAATGGTTAAAGTCTCAGTTACACTTCTATAATTACTCATTCATCACTTATTCAACGGTTAGATTGGAGTAGAGTATAAAAAGTCGGGTGTTCTGTATAATTTCCTTTTTTCCGAGGAAATTATATAAAAAAAAACTTGTTATTTCAATATCATATTCTATATAATGTTATTATTTCAGTGTAATTGAATTGAGTAGTTATTCATTGAGACTGTAATATATTATTGAAAAAGTTAGAAGAATGCGGAATGCACACTTATACGAAAATATGTTGCAGGGAATTTGCAGGCAGTGCCTCTGAATTTATACACAATAAGAATATACTTTTTTTCTTTTCGGGTAATTATACGGGGAGCTTCTTATTCGTGTACCATATTCTATATAAAACATGTATTCATAACATAAAAGATTTAAGATCGGAGGATATATCCGCAAATAGTTTGACTAAGCCATTGAAGACCACAAAAGGGCACAAATGACGCCATGACATTGCTCTTTCTTTTTTTATAAATTGGTATTTGATCATAAGAAACTATTGTGTATTTTCTAAAAAAAATTATCAGATTTGAGTTTACAATAATATTAAAGAAATATCCCATCCCTCCACTCAAATTTGTTATTTTTAGAATTACATTATCAATTTTAATTATTTAATCCAGATCTTTGCCTCAAAATTATTATTAAAAAGTGTACTTCTTAAACATAATGAATTTAAGTGTATTATTATCCTTATCTGTTGATGTCCTACACATAGTTATCAATATCTTACGATTCACGATACGAATCTTACGATTCAATTCTATTTACCTATAAATCAATTCGTATTTATGGAACGTATCTAAATTCACAAGAATTTTACGATTCACGATACGAATCTTGCGATTTGCAACATGAATCTTACGATTTGGTACGATACACCTTAGAATTGATTCAATTTTATGAGGTGGAATGAATCAAACAATTTAGAATAAATAAAAATGGCAAGTATAAGCATGGAAGAAGAAGAAAATGACAGTGATTGACATTATGTTTATATTACTTTTAAAGCTTAAGTACTTGTTTAGTTTATATGACTTCTTTATCTATCTTAAAATTGCTTTTGCATACTAAATTATAATTATATATTAAGTCGAACATGTTCAATGATCTATATTTATGATTTTATTGACTTGAACTGAATCTCACGATATGATACGATTTGCGATTCACGATACACAAAATTAGGATTTCATTCACGATACGTATCTTGATTTGACAACTACTGCTTAGTCTGCTCAACATTCTAATGGGTGACTCAGATTTTTCTATGTTTATTCTCATCTCATGACGCTCGGTATTTAATGTGCTGAAATTAATTTTTTTTTGCCAACAGGAGGCAAAAAGACGGAATGTACCATCTAAGCTGACATCAAAGGCAGTTATTGCAGCTGCTGCCACTGATTCTGCTGGCTGCCATCGGGATTCAATCCTCTCTCTGGCTTCAGTTAAGTTGAACCACAGGCTACTTATTTCAAGCAGTAGAGATGGGGCTATCAAGGTTTGGAAGTAAACAGCCTAGCTTACATTGTACATATGTTGTTAGGGTCAGTCCTTGAATATATAGCACATTAGTTACTCAAATGTTTTATTTTATAGCCAATTAATCACTTATACCAACATATCTTCTGAGAAGAGAGACCTGCTGAGATTTGTACAGAATATAAGTTATAAGCTTTCTGATTTATTTAGTGAATGAAAAGTGTTTTGATATCTTATTGTATCTGGTCTCAATTATCCCGTTGCATAATTTATACTATGTTCAATATCCCGGTTGTGCTGCCTCGTTTTCTTTATCTATGTTGTATTTTGAGGTATTGTTGAAGCATGGGCATCTCTGAAATCCGCATGACTAAGGCTCTATTCATTGTTTGGGTGGTACAATGAAAGCTAAAAACTCTTCTAGTTAAGAAATTGTTGATGGTGCACAAATAGTTGGATTTTACAATCATAGATTTGGAAATTTGTACAGTGGAATATTCTAAGTACACAACTTGTTTTGATCATTTGTACACTGGAGTAAGCAACCTTTGATTGTATGGGAATGTAGGTTGTTTGGGAATGACCAATGCTGTCCTATTAAGGCTTATGATAGTATTTAACCCTCGATAATCCCTCGATAATCCCTTAAGTCTTGAAGCAGGATCTATTAAGGTATTTCTAATGTATCTCATATATGGAACGAGTGTGTTTGAACTACATAAGGGGTTATATACTGTATACATTTATGTCAGTTCACCAGTGAGCACTTGTGAGACACGCCTCACAGCTCTAGAGACTCTCCAAACTTCGTGCTGTACATTATGCCACGACTCTTTGGTGTTGAGAATTTTCGCCTTTTCAATTGCTTCATCTATTCCGGGAAAGGAATTGGATCCATAGTCATTATGCTTTGAGGGTGCATATATCTGCAACACACACAGAACTTAGTGGGTTTTTTTATAACAGCTAAATTAAGAATTCGAGAGTTTCTTCGATAAAATTCTTACCAAGTGCTTGTACCATGGTCTCCCAGAGAGTCCATCTGGGTCAGTGAATGCTCGCTCAGCCATCATTAGTCTGTCATTGATTTCTCTCACCCTTAACCGGTATGTTCTTAACATTGATGCCCAGCTTCTGTTTTCTTCTATTGCCTGCAAATTTGTTCAGGATTGATTCGTTATCATTAGTTGTACTTTTTGTTCAAATCTCGAGATGGAGGCTATTTATCGTACCCTGATTTCAGTTTGTGTTTTGCTAGCTGCTTTTGTTAGCTCCTCGATTGACTTGAACAGTGGTGCAAAGTTTATGTCCTTATCTGTTATCTCATCTTTCAACTTCTTTGCACATTTCTGTTATAGATTAGTTTAATTCATTCAATTAACTTCTTAATCATATTTGCTTTGCAATCTTGTGCATAGTGGATGTGTAAGCAACACACCTGGAGCTCATCTGCATAGGATAGATAGTTAAAGGGCAAGATTTCATCATCAGCTAACCGAAGAGCAACCAGACCCCAAACACTAGCAGCTGTACATGTTAAGAGAACTTACAACCGAAACTCTGTCTAAATACCCGGGTAACAAGGGTTTAATGGCTCTTTTGGTCCCTTCTATGGTAACATGATACATTTCATAATTTGAATTGCTTCAACTTCAGTAAGTTTATAATCTCGATACAAACCTGCAATATGTCTTTGAAACATGGGGTCTCCAAAATTCTT
This sequence comes from Euphorbia celastroides, assembly GCA_948291685.1. Taxonomy (NCBI): domain Eukaryota; kingdom Viridiplantae; phylum Streptophyta; class Magnoliopsida; order Malpighiales; family Euphorbiaceae; genus Euphorbia; species Euphorbia celastroides. Next base: position 4,061 of record CAOJBJ010537186.1, on the reverse strand, counting down.
CATCCATACAAAGTCGTCGTACATTGAGTGGTATACTGGGTATGCTGCAGTAGCTCATTTTCATTAGTTAAGCATGAGAACAGGAGCATGTAAGAGTGACTTTAGTCGTTTTATGATTTTATGATTTCTTCATCAAGCGTGTTCTGTTTTTGGACTACCAGCTTCTTAGAAATTAGTTAACATTTGTGATGTCCTATACTGTACCACCGGTATTATGGGAAACTGTGTTTGATCTTATGAAGGTCCTTACTAATTTGATATTAGAACCCTAGTTTCTGTTCAGTATTTGTGCTTTATCAATTTGCCTATGCTCAAATTCAATGTGCAGTCGATCATTTCCAGACTAGATGAACTAAACTGAAGAAGAGGATGTGGTGTTTTAATTACCTCCTCCATAGAAGAAATCCGCTGAAGCAACACCTATATGCTGCACAAAAGCTGCGTAGTCTGATCCTGCGCCTCCCAATCTCCCAATCTACACGCAAGAAGCAAAGTGAAGTCTTAAATTGTTGAATATGATATCCGGCTTATAAGAATTTAACTTAGTATCATCCTAGCCATGTCTGTAGAAACTTGTTTTGCTGCAAATAAATGTGTTTATCTAGCTTTATATTACCTCAGGAGAGTTGGCAGAACCAGCCCATGCTTCATATACGGTCTGTGATGAGTTTTCCGGGTCTTGAACCTTCAGAATTGTTTATTCAATTCAATGGTGATTAGTGATAGAGCAGTGATGACTTAAGAATGCTATTACATGAAAAATGTGTTCCCTGTGAAATAAATGCTGTTGCTTTCTGATCTGTGAACTTCACTTAGGTACCTGTTGAGTAGCCTGCTTTACTAGTTCATCAAGTTGAGGAGTTGCAGAAGCATGAAAACCCGGTCCAGAAACTGCACAGTCAACATTTAAGTAGGCTACAGCTCTCGAAGCTAGTAGTTCTCTGTTGTCTTCCACCCACTCTGTTGACCCTATCTGTGAAAACGAAACCCGGCTTATGTTTACTTAGTACTTACACAAACACAGTGAGAAAAGAGGAAAAGTAAAGAGTAGTAAGAACTAGACCAGGCCGTACTCCTCAGCATCCCAATTGCACAAAATGATCGTTCTTCGAGGTTTCCACCCTTTTTTCTGCAGCTTCTCCAATCTTTGAGCTATCTAGAATAATAGTATTTGTGTTAAAATTACATTAACAGCTCATTATTCTTAGTTACATTAATGAATTATTTAATGTTTACCTCTAACAGGGCAGCAGTGCCACTGTTGGGATCAACGGCTCCAAATGTCCATGCGTCCCGATGGTTGCCCAGAATGACATATCTAGCATATCGGTAATGTACTTTGCAGAATGACTACATAGTGTTAATAAGGTGATTCTGACTAGTTTACAGCCCGATTGCTGACATGGCGGGTCGAAGTTGATAACTTTTCGGTACCATGTTAGATAAAGCTGCTATTATGTCGACACGTGGACCCTTAGGGCCTGTTTGGGATTTCTTTCTCAGTTGTCCCAAAAAGTTGCGATTTTGACCTCGGATAACACATCTTGTCCTTTCATACAAATTAACAAGAAACTGTCTTTGCTGCTTTATGTGGAAAGCTTGAAAATGAAGCTTTTCGGGACAACAACCAGTGGAAGTAATCCCAAACTGGCCCTTAGCTTTTGTTTACCACATTTTTTCATATGACATAACAACGACTTCACGTTGCATGGTGCTTATCTGATATTTGTAGTCGATATAGAATGTTCTGTTAAGTTGCTTATATGCACATTTATCTTGCAGTGTAAAGATTGCAGAAGTTTCGAAATCTCACCGGTCAGGTTCTTCTGATCCCTCTATTACACCAATAACATTCTGAATCTCTGCTATAGAGTTCTTCCCCTGAAATCATTTAGCCCATTTGTTTTCAATTTCCATCTTTACTTGTACTAACCGAAAACAAAGTGAACTACTTACCTCATAACTTAGGTTCAACACACCGGGCCCCGGTCCAACCCGATAAACCGGACCATCCGTGCTTCCCTGCCAGTCATCACCCGCCACTTGTCCCCCAATCGACTTCACAATCATTTCCCCATCAGCCCCAGAAACCGGCAAGGAGGGTATAACCGGAACATACCCCCTTTTTCCACCTCATCATCACTCAATCTCTCACACCCATCAATACTCGCCCACCCTGGTGTTGTCGGGTCGCCCGTTCCATCATACACCGACCCCACCTGGACCCCACTAGGCGGCATCCACTTGTCTGCCGGAAACCACCCCTCCCCGCCACTCCCGCCGCCGTAGTCCTTCCTATCAGTGAACACCACAACCCCTATAGCCCCCGCTTCATAAGCATTATGGACTATATCGCCCCGATAAATCTTCCCATACCGGGCCAACACAATAGCCCCCGAAACATTCGCCCCCATTTCGGCTAGAGTCTCAAAGTCCTCAACTCTCCCATAGTTCACATAAGCCACCAGCCCGGTCACAGTCCCCGACTTAGCATAGGCATGAAAAGTAGGTGTGACTTCATCCACCACATCAGCATACGGGTCCCCTTCATAAATCTCCTGTAAAAGATCAAACTCGATCACCGGTTCTTCAGGTGACCGAGTAGTTAGACTCAAGGACCGGGAAACCGGGTAAGTGAGAGAGACATGATAGGAGACAATGCGGGATTTGAGGTTGTGGGAAGCGAGAGTTGAGTGTACAAAGGTGGCAGCCTCGGCGTTGGCCAATGTCCCAGCGACATGTGGCCGGCGGGTTAGGGTGTAGAGGTTGTCGGAAACCGAGGCATTGTCTGAGAGGGAAATGAAGAGGGAATGATAGTAGGATTTTGGTGGTGGAAAGAGTAGAGAGAAACATGCTGGTATTACAACTAAAATAGCAGTTGTTGTGGTGATTATGGTCATTGATTCTATTTTTGGGTGTGTTTTTTGGGTTGTGAATTTTGCTTTTGAGGAAAATTTATGAAATCCAGGCAACTGATTTCCTCGGAAAAAAAGAGAAATAGAGACGGAGAATGTTGTCTTATTCTTCATTGTTTTCTGGATCAAAGATATTAAATTAGGTGATAATGATTTTTTTGTGGGAATATTTTTGTTTTGTTTTTGGTTTTTGATGTTTAAGGAACTTAGAATCTATTTTGTGCCTTATTGATATCAAGTGGAAGTTCATAATGTTTGGTTGTATTTAGTTCCGCCTTGACAATCAAAGAAATTATTTGGTAATTATAAGATGAATTATATAAAAGATCGGATCCTTTGAGAATCTCCGGTTATTAAATTTGGAATATGTGACATAAATTTAACTAAAGTTTTTCGAGTGACATGGAGTATTCAATACATTATATAATTATTGTTCACCTATGAGACGGATTTTAAGTATTTTTATTGATGGTTTTGATGTCATTTTTCATTGATTTATGATTGATTGAATATGGGGGCCATTTACCACTTCTAATATTTTATCTAATTGGATGATTTGTTTTGGGTTGATGATATTTTATTTAAACTCATTATTGGTTATCCTTTTCAAGATGTGAATGGGATCTTAACTGTATTATTTGATTGAATGGGATCTTATCTTTTTCAATTTGATTTCCTTATCAATTTCTTTTTATTCAATGAACCGCTATAGTCTGATTAATAAGTCGCGAGTTTATTCATAGAATCAGTTGCTGATATAAATTGTATGCATTTACCTTTTCGGGTGTGATCTTTGCTCAGGTCTTATGTGAGTGTGAAAATGTTTAGTTCATCATGTTATTTCTATTAAATATATCTAACACAATAGTTAAATTTCCTAAAAAAACAAGATACTTTTTATTATAAGAATATTATGAGGGACCATTGGTTAAGCTGAAAGACAAAGTCTTGAATCTAGTTTTATATATTTCAGTGTGTTTTGTATCGGAAAATGGAATATTGAAGGAGATGATAACACGTTCAGCTTTTATTTGTTGCCTAGTGGATTTATATATGTGATGATAAGTGAAGTTGAGTTGAATGAACACAATTCGTCAAAAACTAGGTTTTATTGCAGTGTACTTTTTTTAAAATGGATGGTTGCCA
>CAOJBJ010537177.1:0-10517 GCA_948291685.1 Euphorbia celastroides | reverse complement strand
GAACTGGTTAAACAGATCTAAAAACTATCTTATTACGCATTCATTTATGTATACATATACATTACATAGCCAATACATATGCTTTACATAAAAAATTCCGAACTGATTTACAGATTATTGCATAAACTTTACATATGATTTACATATACAATACATATCTATTACACACTTGCAAATTCAATTATGATTCAAGAAAGAAGAAGAAGAATCCATTATACATGTTACACAACCAATACACTGTCATTATATGTAGTATACATATCATTCTCAATGTAGAAACATTTTATCAAACACATTGTGTGCATCCTTCAAACATCATAATTTTCATCACAATTGCATCATCTTCACCACCAATGGATCTCAAAAACAACAACAAACATAAAATTAAGAAAAAAAGAGAGTCGGAATCACTTTCAACAAATCGAAATCGAAAAAAAAGTTGAAATCAAAGTCGAGGAACAAACTGAATGAAAACCGAAATTGAGATGCAATGGTGATGTTGAGTCGAAATCTCGCCAGAAAAAGAGAATTGAAGTCTGAAAACAACCGAATAAAACCGAAAAATTGAAGCTGAAAGAAGAAGAAGAAGAAGAAGAAGAGGAGGAGGAGGAGGAGGAGGTCGTCGGAATCTCGACGGAGGAGCGAACGCCAGCGAAGCTCGGATTGATGGAGGTGGCGTGTTCGGATGATGGAGAAGCAGAGAAGAGGAAGAAAAGAGAAAATAAATAAAGGAGTTGAGGAACTTTGTATTTATATATAATTAAAAATTTAAATATGAAACTAAAATTATTATTTATGTAAATAAAACTTCTAATGAATAAATTGTGTAAATAATTTGTAATTATTGTATATTAAAGTCGATTTCCCTTACTAATATCAATCATTTAAAGGAACTTCTGCAATAATTCCAATGTATAAGAATGGTTGACGTAACTATCAAAATCACATCATTACAATAACTTTATCACATTATCCTAGTGGGAGAAACGAGAAATGAGAGAAATATGTACGGTGTATTGTAAAAGTTCGTAAATAATAATTACTCTCTTTTTAAAAATATTCTTATTTTTATATAAATTTTTTACTTATTTAAGTATATGTCACTTTTCAACTTTTTATTTATGTTTTTATTATTTTTTTTGTCATTTTCTGCACCCTCATTTCCTCTATCCAGATGTAACCATCAGCTTTCTCTTTCTTCTTTAATTTCAATTTTCGAAACTTAAAATCGATATATCTCTCAAACCGTTGATTTTTTAGATTCAGTTCTTTAGAATATTTTGTTCGTTTTATTTTTATCTTTAAAACAAGATCCATGATCACATACTTTTAACGGAAAAAAAATTCGAAATATTTTTCAAAAAAAAAAAATCAAATTATAAATTTTTTCTATAATAATCTATAATGTTATAGATTTTTTCTATAATGATCTATAATATTATAGAATGGATCTAAAATGTTCTATAATGTTATAGAATTTTTGTACAATGTCGTATAGGTTACGAAATAACATTATAAATCATTATAGGTTTGCAGATTGACATTATGGGTTGTTACAGATCATTATAGGTTTACAAAATGAAATTATAGATCATTATAGGTCATCATAGGTTTACAAAATGACATTATAAATCATCATAGGTTTACAAATTGGCATTATAAATCATTGTAGATCATTATAGGTTTACAAAATGAAATTATATATCATTATAGGTAAACAAAATGACATTATAGATCATTATAGGTGTACAAATTGGCATTATATATCATTGTAGATCATTATAAGTTTATAAAATGACATTATAGATCATTATATGATAAAACGTTTATTGGTTCGTAAAATGAAATAATAAATCATTATAGATTTACAAAATGGTATTATAGATCATTATATATCACTATAGGTTCGTAAAATGAAATTATAGATCATTATAGGTTTATAAAATGACATTATAGATCATTATAGGTTTACAAAATGGCATTCTAGACTATTATAGGTTTATAAAATGACATTATAGATCATTATAGCTATTTTTTAAGGTTTGAAAGGGTCGCCTAACAATTAAACCATTTTTTAATTGTTTTGTGGTGAATTGATACTTATACTGCCTTAAAATTTATGACGATCCAGGCCATACAACCACAGTTTACTGCTAAAAAAACACTTTTACTGCCATAATTCTATTATCTTCAATTTCAAAGGTGGCTAGTATATTCATTATCCAATTTCAGTCTATCAACTAACTATACAGTTCATAATAACCTCATAAAACCCATCTTTCAATACATTATTAAACGTTATAGCTGAAATTGCCAGATTTTAGTTGATCAAAATCAACACACTAACTTTCTGCAAAATCAAAACAAAACCCAACAAACTTATGAAGAACACCCAATTCCATAATTAACATTCAAACACCATCCCCAATCATAAATTAAGCTCTACAAACACTCTAAAGCCTGCATTTCCATTGTATTTCATCAACACCCAACGAAAATAAGGGCACTGCTAATTGAAAATTCATAATTTTGAAGAAAAAATGAAAAAGAGACCCGAGAGAATGCAAGAATGATTACAAGAACATTGAACTTTCCCTTGAGACAGACAGATAGAGAACAATCAACAAGAAAATGTCGATTTCGGTGTCTAGCAGTTTGAGCGGCGGCTTTAAGAGATCTGGCAAAGGAGTTTCCTCAGGGAGATCTGGGGACGCGGTGGTTCTACGGTGAGGTAAACGGCGAGATCTGGGGACGCGGTAGTTCTCCGGCTAGGTAAACGGCGAGATCTGGGGACGCAGTGGTTCTCAGGCGAGGTAAACGGCGAGATCTGAGGACTCGGTGGTTCTCCGGTGATGGCGACGATATCCGACGACGGTAGGTAGTCTCTGGCGTCTGATGGCGACAGTCCGGTGGCGGTGGTGACTGATTGGCGGGAGATGGAGTTGAGATACAACGGTTACAAATGGTTGTAAAGTGAGTTAGGGAGATTTCCAAAATTCACTGTATAAAACAGCCTAAAAACACATAAACAAAGAGTTTAGGAGTAGTATTAGACTTAAATATAATTAATTTTGTGGATAAATGGTTGTTTGATTTAATTTTAGTAGATTTTTTCAGAATTTGAAAATTGGGTTTGGGTCAGAATGTTGTTCCATTCTAGTTACTACTAGAATCAGACAAAATTGCTTGAAAGAAAAAATGAAAAAACAAACTCAATCCAAGTTATCCAACATGAGTAAATTAAATGACTTACCTAACATGAAACATGAATTTGGACCAACTACTTAACCTAGTTAACTTATCTCATCAATAATTACATCCAACACGTTCAAAATGGATATATCTTGTTATATCGTGGATATCCTGGATATATATATCTAGAATATAACACGATATATCCTGGATATAAGACAAAATCAAGGTCTGAGAAGAAAAATTGATGGAAACAGTCGATAACAAATCACAAACGACTGAAATCATATCGCAAAAAAAAGTAAAAATGAAACATGAACAGATCTGATGGCGGCAAGGCGGTCTCCGGCGGTGAGCTTTGGCGAGCTCAGATCTGGTGCGCCGTGAGGCTGTCGGACCAAATCAAACTAAAATTGAGGCCGAATCTCACCGGGAAAAAAACGGAAAGAAGAAGAAGAAGAAGAAGAGGCGGTGTTTAGGGCGTTCAGAATCTCGCCGAAAAAGAGAAACAAAGTTGAAGAACAATCGATTGAAACCGAAATTAAGACCGAAATCTCATCGGGAAAGAGAAGGGAGACAACAAGAAAGAAAAAGAGACGGTGGTTAGGGTGTCGGATCTCGCTGAAAAGAGGTTGATAGGAAGGAAGATGAACATTGAATGGAGGAGGAAGTCTGTAGAAAAAGAACGTGTTTGATGAAATTAGAAAGTTAAGAAAAACATTCACTGATAATAAAGATGGATAAAGATTAAACATGTAATAACTTTTAATCTACTGATAACCCATATAATTTTTCTCTAATTTAATTTTAGTAAGTTTTTCCAGAGTTTGAAAATTGGGCTTAGGCCAAAATGTTGTTCTATTCTAGTTACTACTAGTATAAGACAAAATTGTTTGAAAGAAAAAAAATGAAAAAACAAACTCAATCCAAGTTATCCAACATTTTCCCATCGATTAAATATGATTTAACATCAAAATTATCTTTTTGGTGAAACAATTGACCCCGGTTATTGAAACAATTGGCCAAATAACATTAGGCCTCTTTACAATCGCCTCGAGCTAATCAAACTCTAATATGTCTGAACTTTATCCATATTCATAATTATAAGGGTAAATTTAAAGTTCTTCTATAATGAAAAATTTAGTAAAATGAGAGAAATTTGGGAAAACTCAATCCAATGATTCTTTTAAATTGTCCTTAACAAACAAGGTATTTCAAATATAGGGTATTCATATTATAAAAACCAATAAAGTATGTTTTTTGTTTTTAGTTTTCATTCTCATTTTTATGTTTTATTATTAGTTTTGATGTGTAAAGTAAAAAAAAATATAATAATTATAAAATAATAATTTTTTATTTCAAAGAAATGAAAAATGAGGTGAATGGATGGAACAAAAACATTGTAAATCCTGTAAAATGGGATTTAGAGGAGAGAAACATAAGAAAACTGTTGGATTTACCTAAATTTGGCTCTTCTATCGATTTATCACATAAGACATGTGTATTGATATATCCAAATTTATATTTTGTGACATTTGAATGAGACTGGATTAAGACTTAATCACAATTCAGATCAAATTTCAAGAAAAAACTATGAGAACTCGTCCAGTGATAATTTCAATCCAATAACCCATTTAGATCAAACAAATAATTCTGACTATGGTATTTGCATTTTGGGTATAATCATTTTTTAACCGAATTCTCAATTAAACAAAATTATGGAATAAATCTCGTCATATTAAAACTTAAATCCATCTTTCAAAAAGAATTAAAACGTAAATCGGTCTTCGCCTCTTACTACAAGTTCATTACTTCTAGCTTGGTTTTGTCAACTTCCTTACATACAAAATCCAAATAATTTCAAAACAGATAGAAAACTTACAGTAACTTGGATAAAGAATTGCAGTGAATCCTAAAAAAACTGTGTAAAAGTGTCTGCCAATCGAAGTTAACATATTCTGAAAGGTGTATTGCCTAGGGTTTTCTAAAGAAAAATGAATGTAGCAGATACATATTTCTGTTAGAACAGTGGCGGAGCCAGGATTTGATGTTCGGGGAGCACACTCTTCCCCAGTTCTTTACGCCATCTGCAGATGGCGGCTCGGTGGGGCACTTTCCCACCGAGCTCCGGCGATGACAGGGGGTTAAAGAGAGAAATTAATCATTTGGTGGGGAACGTGACCCAGCACCCCTAACCCTAATATAGGAACGATAAAATACACAAAAAGCAAAAGGGGAAATTATGATTTATTACCAAAATTTGAAGTTTTTATCATATATATCCTTTCCTTACTCCTTTAACATTTCACAACTAAAATTAAGCCTTCCTTTTCCATTTTGCACGTTCATTTTTTTCTTCTTCTTCTCCTCTCTTTTCCTTTCACGCTCATCTCTTTCTTCTCCCTCTCCTTCTCCTTTCTTTTCTTTTCAATCTCTTTTCTCTTCAAATCTTTGACAGTTCGGCTTGTAATCCCTCCACCACTAGGACCACCATCGACCATCGTTATGGTCGGAAAAACACAAACCAAATCTGAATTTTGTTCCCATCACTCACCGTAGTGATCCAAAACTAGATCTGAATCTTGTTCCCGTCCATCTACCACATTTCCGTCTCCCAAGTCATCGGCGTCGTCCTCGTTGCTCGTCGAAAAATCGACTAGAACCAGTTCTGAAATTCACCGTCGAAAAATCGATTAGATCTGGTGAGTTGTCATCCTCTCCATCTGATCTCGTCGTTTCTAACCGATCTTTTCTCCTTTTTCTATTCCGTTTGCCTTGTTCTTCAGCTTATGTTCTTCTTTTGTCAATTGTTGCTTTGATTTTTTATTTATATATACAATGATGCTGATTTTTGATGTTATATCAACGATATATCATGATAGTCAGGGTATAACATGATATAATATCTTGGAAATATTATGTTCTTTTTTTGTCGATTGTTGTTTTGATTTTATATATATACAGTGATATTGATATTTGGTGTTATATCAACGATATATCCAGATATATTCATATATATCGTATTATATTCTTGATATATCATGATATATCCAGGATATAATAAGATATATCCATATATAACATGATATAAATATTTTGGATATATCATATTATATCAGGATAGAACACGTATAAAAAATAGATTTTTTTTAAAAAGTATATCATGATGGATGACGTTTGAAAGATAAAAATGAGATGAATAATAAATTTTAAATCAGCATGCGAAAAAAATAAACAGTTTGAGAGATAATCTTAAAATAAGATAAGAAATTATAAAAAATGCATGACATCATGGTGAAATCAGCAATCAGATAAAGAGGTTAAACAACGTACAATTTTGCTTAAAAAATTATAACATATTAATTTTTTGTTACAAAAATTATGAACCAGAAGATTTAATGCAAATACAACTTAAAATTTATATATTTTTGGTTTTTATCCACGAAAAAGCCCTTGATCTTGTGTTGTTATTTTTGTATTATTATATTTTATGGATAACAACTAGGGATCGGTGACTGCAACACTCTAGCCGTATGATTCATATATTTCTACTGCTTTTTCCCCACTTACACGTACGTGTATTTTTCTACGATTATGAATTATAATTTCAATGTTTATCTAATTAATTGGCTTCAAATTTATTCAAATCGAGTAGAATACGGTTCATTTCCTAATGATATGTTAACACTTAACAGTACCCTTTAACTACCTTATCTGCATGTGATCTCAAAGTAATTATATGTATGTTAATAGTGTCCTTTAATTACTGATTGTATATGTTTTGTTTGTTTTAATGAAAGCCGGGCCGATCCTTCCATTTTGAGGGCCCTAGACGAAATAAGAAAGTTTGGCCCCTTAAAAAGAAAATTATATCTAACTTTGAATATATTCTTTAAAATATTAAGTAAAAAGAATGCATTAAAAATCGTAGTTATTATATAATTAATATTTCAATCAAAATCAAAGCCACCAATAAAAAAAATAAATTAGTATAAATTCATACAAAATAGAGTATATTTTCTTGATATCAATATTAACTATATTATCTTTTAGCTGGTGGTCTTGTACCTCTTAGTGAAAAAGGGGAACTCAACAATATATAAACTAAGAAATGAGAGAAAAAAATGATATAAGGCTACCTTCTATAATATAGAGTCACTTTAAAATTTATATATGATATATCACATAATTCCAAATAATGTACGAACTCTTGTTTAATAATAATTAAATACGAGTTTTTAAATTTTCATTTAGTCATTATTTGGAAAGAAAGTTCTTACTTTAATGTTAGATTAGTTTATTTTTAGCATAGGTGAATAATTCATTTTTATTAATTGAAATTAATTACAAATATCTTAAAAAGTCTAATATTAATTTTCAATTGTAATATACAAAACAGTTAATAAATTACATTTTAATTTTAAACGTGAAGTATATATATTCATTTATGCGTTTTAGAATGTCGCACTTCTGACTTATTCTTAAAATCGGACCCGAATGAAAAACTCGCCAATATTTAATGTTTCCATAAAGTAAGATTCCTTTTTATGGAGTAGATATATATGACTCTTTCTTTTTTTTATATATTATAAAGTTTTAATACGGCGGTTCCGTCATATATAATTCGAGTATTGAAGTCTCCACCGTTTGGGCAAACCTAGCGTGAGGGGAAGAGATCACTTTCAACAAAAGATAAAGACAATTTTTCTACTCTCCCAACCCAATATGGTATGTTTCTCTGCTTGCATCTTAATTATAATATAATTTTCATCTAAATAAAAAATTAGGGGAGGTTTGTGATTCTAAATTTTTTGGGGGTTATCCTCAATTGGCCTTGTATATCTACAGATCTAGCTTAATCCTCCCTAAATTTCTACTTCCTGGCCTTTTTTCATCACTTTGTAATTTACATAGTTAATTTATAAAAGTTTAATATTTATTATGTTCCCGTAATTGTGGTCTGGATCTGAAATATGGCAATCTATATTTTTAATATATAGAAGGCAGTCCTTTGGAGTCTTGGGGATGCATGACTAAATTATGAGTGCAAGTTTTATATTTGACTTATATGTTTTCAAAAAAAGTAATTGTAAATGAATTGAGTCGGTTGTGGCATTTTCGATCTGAAGAAAGTGAGCTTGATTTCGCAGGGGGCTCCAGAAAAGTATAATACTAATATTGTAGCCGCAAAGCCACTCGGTGAGGGGTTTGTTGTGGTAAAGTAATTATCCTGTTGAGGTATTAATGATTGTTTTTCCATCTATATATGCATATTGCTTTGAATACCCTACTTAAATATTGAAATGCCTTAATTGTTAAGGTTGGTGGGTTGAATAGAAACTGTCCCTTTCACTTTGTGCGTTATTAGAAAAGTTGCTAGGTTGTGTTACACCTCGGTTCACCCTATAGAAATACTTTGTTTTGTTGTTATTTTTTGATAGTTACTTTTCAAAGTCTTTGTAGAGTTGTTTCTACTTGGTCTAGTCGAAAATATATATATTTGCGTATTTTCAACTGATCTATTTTTTACATTTTATATATATATATATATATATAAAAGAATGAATTCATGTAACACAAAATCAATTGATCAGGTCTATATGTATACCAATTCCAAAAATCACCTAAGTTATATAGGTGCATGTTATCTAATTTGTAGCTCAATAGTCGTACATGATAAGATATAGGTAGGTAGATTAACTGATGATGCTTGTAGTGATGGCCAGCCAACCAAGTATTTCTCACAAAATTAGTAAGATACTTCCTAAATAATGTATGCTACTTTTTAACATAAATCTATTTACGAGGGAATGATGAGTTAATATTGACGGTTTTTTGACTCACCGAGTGTCCCATAAATTTGATCATACCTATGGCATTAGTTATATAGATCCTGAATGGACTATAGTAGACGTCAATATGCATCATTTATCAACTATACATAAGTTTAAAATGTACAAATTATATATTATGATCTTTTTTATTATAATTATAGCTGATGGCACATGACTTTTTTCTCTCTTTCGGTGTTCACTTGTCTTCTTTTGCTCTGCTCAAATTTTAACTTATCCGGTTCACCCTCTACTTTTTCATATAGCTGGCTATTTTAGTGAAATATCAGCATGATCAAAATAGATTCTAGTTGGAGAGGTTTTTAGCACTTTACCGTCCTCATTCATAAATCTATAAGTTATCATTATTTAATATAGTTATCTTGATTTTATTTAACAAATTGTAAAACGAAATATTTGTAGTAACATTTGATTTCAGTATGTGACTTTATTTGAAACAGAGTAAACTTACTTCGCTCATCTCCATCATTGAATGAGTGAGCTCCATAATCTAATTCAATGGTGTGATAAGCAAAGTTATCTTTACTTTGTTTCAAACAAAGTAAGAATAGTCTTTACCATTATTATTATTATTAAAGAGTTGTGTTGCATATACCAAGACTAGTAAATGTTTAGGTCTATATGTCGCTTTTCAGTTGAGTGTTTGGCTAGGTGTGTTTGTATGTATAAATACACTGACATAGTATATACATACTCGATTATTCCAAGAAAAACAAACATAACGTGAACTGAAAGAGTCTATTTAGGTTGTCAAAAAAAAGAAGGAGACACGGATATCATATAACTTTTGGAGTTTTCCGCTGACTTTTTGTAAAACTAGCCATTAAGTGATGTTGAAAGTTAGAGATTATGATAGATGATTATTTGCTCATGGCGTGAATCACATTTTGCGAAGGCCTAGTCACTGCTTGATTAAATATATAATATGCGAGGTTAGTCAAAAAGTGCAATCGTAATAGAGATACTTGAATTTTGTAGTTTCTATCTCAGTTTATTTCTTTAACAAAAAGTCTATAAAATTCACTCTATGATACCATACCATTCATGTAAGTTCACGATATGTTTTGTACAAACTCAGGTTTTAATTGAATGTAATGTGATTGAGTTAATAAATTTCGGCATCCATTTATGCACATACCAATTAATCTTTGACCAATTGATACATACATAAATCTAAATGGGGGCAACAAGCCTTAGTTTCTTCAAAGAATCTTAATTATTCAAAATATACATTTCACACGTAGATAAATGCATTTATTTATGACAGTCTGCACGACTGAGCTCACACCGAAACGCACATAACAAAAGCCTAATGATGACAAAGAAGGAGTGCAAAGTGGTGAACCTGTTGCTCAATCAACCAAGATGTTTCCATACATGAATATCAAATAACTAAATATATGGAGATTGCTAAGATGAGAACAAGAGAGAAGAAAGGAAATTTAGAAGCTCATGGTTTACAAAACACACTTA
>CAOJBJ010536657.1:0-10969 GCA_948291685.1 Euphorbia celastroides | reverse complement strand
AATTGGACCAAACCAGACACTAGCAAAAACCTCAAATGATATTTCTATATGACAAATGAAAATAAACAGACCAATCTAGTTTTAGTTTATGTTAACTATTTAGTATTAGTTTTATACTATAATGAACATTTTAAGTAAATTTTCAGTAATAAAATATGAGCAAAATGGAAATGAACGAATCATTTTAGCAAATAGAGAAAATGAGGACGAAATCTGAGGATATGGGACTGGGATTGGGACCGGCATCAGCGACGGAACAACGCTGATCGACGACGAGAGGGATCTCGACAGAAGCTAGGTCGGCGGCGAGATTTGGACAGGTACAACGGCGAGATCGGGACATCGAACATCTGTTGCGGTGGTGACGGCGGCGTGATCTGTAAAACGGAGACGGCGGCGGGATCTGTGAAACGGAGAGGCGGCGGGATCCGAGAGTAGGTGACGGCGACGGAACGACGCTGATCGACGATGAGAGGAGATCTCAACAAAATCAAGGTCGGCGGGAGATCTGGACAGGTACAACGACAGGAAAGGTGGCGGGGCGTTCCGACGAGAAAAAACGGCGAGCGACAGCGAGATAAGGTGACGGCGATGGCGAGACCAGATGGGACTGGAGTTGGTTGGATGTTATTCTGTAGAAATGAAAGGTAGCAGAGATGATGAGTTTTACAAGATTTCAGGTTCAAAGTAGCATATTTTAGTAATAGAAAACTTATCATCTGACAGCGGGCTCCTTTTTAGTGAGTTTTTGCTGTAAACCATTGTTTATCCCTTTATTTTTGTGAACTCGAACTTAAACTAGACGTTATGATTAAACTTGAATCCAAGTCCAAACCATTTATATGGGGGCTCGGGCGGATATCTGGACTCAGGGTCTGTTTGGCATTGCTGTCAGAGCTGTTGTTCTTAAAAGTTAGTATCACATATTTTTTATATATCATCATTTTTTTATTCTGACAGTATATTTTAATTTTTTATATCAAAAAATTGAGAACTGCCAAAACAGTTTTTTCAAAATTATACTCTGTTACTTTTAAAAAAAGCTTTAAAATATAACTTTTAGAAAACATCTGCCAACAAAACCTCAATTCTAACTCTAACTTTCAACGATTAGCGCTGACATTAAAAATTGGTATGCTTTGCTTGTAATTTTTATCTTTTGTAATTATGTAAGATAACAATCAAAAGAATTAAAAACAGCGTCAACATTGCATTTTTCTAGCATGATTATCCACAATTCCCTTTTGTAGCTACTAGCGACTCGTCTTCTCCAATCGGTTATACGTTGCTTTCCTCGCGCCACGAAACGCTGTCGTTTTCGCGCCAGTAGTAGCTGAAATGATGAAAAAGAGGGAAAGCTGTTTTCACCATTAAAGCCGGGAAACGCGAACTGTACTTTCTTTGGTTCGAAAATTCAGCCCTTAGATTAAAATCGTGGCTTCGTCTTCAAGAATCAACTGTAACCGGTAATTTCACAATCGCCGGAGCAAACAGAGTTTGTTATATCGCCGCCGCCTGATTGATGGCGAATCTCTATGTAAAAGCTGTGCCGCCGGCGGATCTGAACAGAAACACCGAGTGGTTTATGTATCCCGGCGTATGGACTACTTATATTCTTATACTGTTCTTCTCTTGGTTCGCCGTTCTCTCCGTCTTTCCATGCTCCGCCGGTACGGCCTGGACCGTCGTCAATCTCGCCCATTTTTGTGTACGCGCCCTTTTCTTTTCGCTTTAACTCCATACGTTAGTATTTACCTTTCTTCCTGAGTTTCTGATTAGGATTCTGGTTTCTTAGAAGAACAATAGATATGTACAACGCTGATTAATTTTGATTGTGTGGCTAATCTATGCTGGAATTGGATTCTTCTGTGGTGCGTAGGTTGGAATTGTTGCTAAATGCTTGATGAGACTTGAGGGAATTGGATGTGTGCTATTTTACTTACTGTGTTATTGAAGTCTCATTCATTATCCTGGTTCAAATGAGATGCTAGATGAACTTGTTGCATTTCTTAGTGGTCAGTGAAAGAAGTCTAGTTTTGGCTATTTAATTGATGTATTGACATTTGTATCTTGTTGAAGTATTGCTCCGGTATTCCTTGACCTTGTGTCCCTGTGCAGTTGTCGAATTTATCTCTGTGTTTTTAAAACGAAAAGTTCTAATTTGGTTTAATTTAGTGAGATTAGGTTTGATCTGTTTCTTAATTTATAGACAATGATTTGTGCATATTTTGTTGTGGGTACCCTCGTGTGAACTTGATGTGGATATATTTTTATCCAAGGAGGAAATTTGGTAGTAAATAGCATCACGCCTTCACAATGAATGAATTTTAAAAAATCAAACAGTTCATATATGGTTTTCAAAAACCTCGTTGCTGGCCACACTGTCATTCTCGTTAAAACAAGATGCTATGATTGGCTGATAGTATCTTGTTCTTTGATGCATAATATGGTCCCTTGATTCTGAGGATTTGTTACTAGATTCATGGTACCAAAATATGCTCAAAATTTGCTATCTTTTGATGATTCATCTAGCGCCTTTTGCTTATGGTTTTGGCTGGATACTTTGTCGGTAGTGGCTATGCAATGGTTTAGATATGCTGTGTTCATGAGATTAGATATTTATTTCGAATTTTTCAGAAAAAAAAAAGATGTCAAGTTTCCATTTTTAGCTATCTATATTGCTCGGTTGCCCTGTTCTAGGTTCCAGAACAACAGAATGAAAATATAAGCTAATGTAAGATTACGATGACTGTACTAAATTTTTCTTGTAGCAAGCTTTCTTTTTACTTGTTGCTGTTGATCTGCTATTTATTGCCATTGGGTTCCACTCTTTCTTTTACAAAAGATTCTACTCTTTCGAAAGATATGTTACTTACCTGTGCTAAGTTGTTTCATAGTTATAGGGATCACAATTGGCTTGATTTTTCCCCTTGTAGGTCACGTATCACTTCTTTCACTGGAAGAAAGGAACCCCGTTTGCAGAAGACCAGGGAATCTATAATTCACTGACATGGTGGGAACAAATAGACAATGGAAAACAGCTTACTCGCAACAGAAAATTTCTCACTGTTGTTCCTGTTGTGCTGTAAGTCCTTACGATTTGTGCATTTCTTATTCTGAATATTTTATGATCGCAATCGTATAAATTTTCTCAGCTGTATCTTTATATGAAGATGATGATTATAAATTACTTTTGTAGGTATTTGATAGCCTCGCACAAAACCGATTATCAACACCCGATGCTTTTTCTCAACACGCTTGCAGTAATGGTGCTTGTAGTTGCGAAGTTCCCACATATGCACAAGGTTCGTATCTTTGGAATCAATGCAGACCGTTGATTCAGCTACAGGTGAACATCTTATGATCAGTCTTAACTCTGTGAAAACCGGCATCTGTTGATCTAACGCCTGCAGATGCTAAAAGACTTTATATCTGTATAGAAAATCAGAACTGGAATATGTTTGATTATGTAATGCTTTTCTGTGCTGCCTACTGTTAACAAGTTGTTTTTCTTAATGAAGAGATATGTGCATCTGGTTTTTACTTGTATAGTGGAAAAATCGGTTTTGTCGATTGTGTTCAATATTTCGTCGAGCCTGTTTCTGCGCAAATTTCATCCTTCTTGTCTTCAAATGTAACAGAGTGAACTTAAATTGCAAGATGGTGCCCAAAAATGCCAATGAGTGGAGATTTAAGGCAGTTAATGGGAAAATTTTATTGAGTTGCCAACTGAATTATATCTGTATCTTGTTGATTGTTTTTAAATATCCATCATTGTAAACAAAGAAAAGAAAGGCATGAATTCCTGTACTGTATTATATATGATATATATTCTATAATTTTCACTTATTAAATAGAAGACTAGTTAAATATGCAAAATTTTCTCAGAGAAAATTATGCAATCTGAATGTATGTGAATGTAAAGGAAAAAACTTTGTTATCCTTTGTGTCTTCTTGCATGTCTTTCTATCATGTCGCTTCATTAATTTGTTGACATGTGATTCATGAGCTTCCTATTTTAATTTTCTCTCAACACTCTCGTGTGGCTCACACATGTCCACTATTTAATGGAAGACATAGAAGAGGACAAAAAAATGGGATAAGAGATTTGCATGATTAAGGTAAAATTGAAAAATATAAGGTTTTATCCCATTTATTTTTTTTACCAAAAATTATTGTGTCTTAACCTTTTTAACGAATTCATACATTCATTGTTTTTTTCATCCTTATCTAATTGCTGATGTTATTATGATGTCATCCGATTTTTTACATTTTCTTATCTTATTATGTAATTATCTTTCAAACCGTTTATTTTTTTACATGCCATTCTAAGATTTATTGTTCGTCTCATTTTTATCTTTCAAACAAGACATCCATTGTAATATACTTTTTCGAAAAAAATTCAATTTTTCATACATGATAGAATTCTTATATTCTATTGAAAATTTGTTAGACCCATCAAATTTTATGTTTGTAACATATGTTTACCATATCCCGTATATTAACTAGCACTATATAAGACACCTAATAGATACGTGGTAGGTATCTAGTCTATGTTTTGTATGAACATATTTTATTGTAAGTTTATTCAACGCATTATACTAGAAAGAAAACAAATACAATAAAAATCTTGGATTAATTTAAACTGCTACTATGAAAAACTTCTACTTACCTAGTTATCTACTAAGTAACTATCATATATTTAAATAAATGAAAATATAAAATAAAAAGTTAAATATTTATATTTGTTTATTTTACCCATAAATTTTTCGTTGGAAGGCAACATGTTAGCTTTGGGATTGAGAGAAATGAATACAAACGAACGTCATATTTCAAAACCAACCAAAATCGGCATGTCATTTCTTCAATTTTTAATATTGAAGGATATAAAAGGAACAAACAAAAGTTAAAAGGGTCATTAGGCTATTTGACCAAAAGTCAGGTGCCAAAAAAAAGTTAGCTCGGCGGTTGACGGTTGGACCGCGAAAACCAAAACAACGCAACAGAGCAATTGACTAGAGCCAAAGAGAAGCGAAACAAAAATGGGGGCGGTAAATGCAGCAACTCCATGGAAGCAGCTTCTCTTAAGCGCCTTGGAGTCGAATTCGCGCCTCAGGCATTCTACCTTCTTCCAATTGGTATGTCTTTTTCTCCAATTTTCTGTATTCGCCCCTTTTTTTCATGGCGATTTGCCCCTTTTTTCCGGCGTAAAGCGTTGTTGTTTGGATTTCAGGCGACGGTTGGCTCCGATGGAAGACCTTCCAATCGGACTGTCGTTTTTAGGTATTCTATCGATCGGATTAGGGAAGTATTTGTGTATGAATTTCTCGGGGAGATGAGAATTCGATTTCTTTGCTTCTCAGGGGATTTGAAGAAAATACTTGCAAAATCCAGATTAACACTGATTGCAGGACTCGGAAGGTTAGTTTAGTTTCAGTTTTCCTTTTCTTTTTTGTGGCCATTTTTAGAGAGGATTCTTTTCTCCCTGGAAAACTGTGCAGAAATTTTTTGAATTAATACCGAGTGATTAGAAACGATTGTGCCAACTGTGAAATAGTATACAGATTTGATTTTATCATAATTTATCCATTTGATTTTGGCTTGATATGCAGATTGAAGAACTTAAGCAATGTCCATTTGCTGAGGTAATACAATTATACAACTACTTTTTAATTGTGTGGAAATTGAACTCTTCAATTTAGCTAAGGTTTACTTGATTACTCGAAAATGTTTCAAATTACATTCCTTTTGCTTTATAGTTCAAGTAATTTGAATCTTTTCTAGATATGTTGGTATTTTACCGATTCTTGGGAGCAATTTCGGATCAACGGAAGGGTTGATATTATTGATGGAGAACACTCTGATCCCATGAAGCTTCAAGTATGTAAACTTTAGGCATACTATTTATAGCGTTTTTTTTATTTTTGTTCATGCCATCTTTTGTGTACATCTGCTAGTGTTCTTAAAAGAATTTAGATTTGCAATGTGCTTTAATACTTTACTCTGAACAGCTGAGCCTGTGATATGTTATTGTTAGATTAAAGAAACAGTACAAAAGGATGTAGTCATGCCTGACGAAGAAATGCTACAATACGCCCTTGTTAACAGAACTAATGAGTATTTTATTTTCTCAAGATCATTCAGAACTTTAGTAACATGAAATTTTCATCAATTTGTCCACTTTGATTAGAGTGTTAAGTGTTTGAACTGAGAGTGTTTGCAGAGAGAACAATATATCAGTCATACGTAGCTCCAGAACCAAGCCAGTCACCTTGCAGTCAACATCGTTTTGGAGATTTTGAATCCATTGGATTCCCATTTGAATCAAATAATTTAAGAATGGAATTCTGTTTCTTGAACATTGCAACCTCAATGCTTATACAGTGTCTCTATATGCACTTCCCTTTATGTAGTTGGAGATGAACACTTCCGTGCTCTGTTATCCAAACTAGACAAGAAGTATGACTGTGACTCCAGTTGACACGAGTTTTACCTGGTCCCTAAAGCTCGCATATGGAGTTCGTTAGTCCAAGCCCCATAATCTAATCTTATAGTTTCACCATTAGATTTCAATCTGATTGTTCGCATTTTTAGCACATTAGACGTTAATGAGAACAGCTTTATAAGTACATGTGAGTTTTGACTGATGGAGACTAACTTTTCTTGGGTCTGTGATGTTGCAGCATTACTTGAGGGTAGGGTTAGGGAATCAGAACTTGAATGTTTTTGCCTCTTATATTACTAAACTTTTTGAGCATTGAAAGTGAAACAAACTTAGCAAGAATATATAACTAACTTTCACATTCTTTCATAACTGCTGATACTGCATGTTTTTAGCTGATGCTTGTAATTACCCACATTGACTATTACATGCTGAGATGTGTTGAATTGCACCAAATCTCCCTCATGACGTATTGCGAAACTTCCCATTTTCATTTCCTGTTGTTATTTTCTTGTAATCATCTTATAATTATAGTCACTAATCAAACACAGAACATTCTAAATAAAATTGGGACCATTAAAGCATTTCTCAACATTAGACTCGGAGCTATTGAAACATTAGCAGCATGGTTTGCTCATATGTTAACAAAGAGAATCTCGTGCCCCTGATACTTTTTATCTAGACTCTAGAGATGACAATCGGTAGAAACTAAACTACAAATAAAAGGATTCTTCTTACTGTTTTCTGATGTATTAACTTATAGGCTGTCAATATTCAGGATTTTGCAGCTTATATTTGCTATTTGAATATTCAATGGTGCAGCTAAGAGAGAAATCTTGGTTTGCCAGCTCCACCAAGTCAAGAATGCAGTATCTGGGTCCTAATCCCGGTATTCCTTGTTTAATTGAGCAACCATCCGAAGAGGTCTTTCTGGATCCATCATCAGGCCCTGTTGCGTCATTCTGCCTGCTAGTTTTAGATCCAGAGCAGGTTAGATTGCTCCTATAATTTTGAACTTGAAGCTTTCCAGTTGACTATTTAATATCCCCCAACTAACTTCTGAAATTCACAGGTTGATTACTTGAACTTGAAGAGTAACCAGAGAATGAGCTTTACCTTGAGGCGAGGCGACAATGGCGAAACTTGCTGGAACTCAGAGAGGATCAACCCATAAACACTGCCTACAAGCAAGTGAATTTTTTTTTACTTAATTGGTGTCTGCAACATGATTCAAATAAATTGCAAAAACGATGCTCTTAACTGAAACATGCACATACATAGTCGTTTCTATTCATAAAGTAAGCTCACAGATGTAACTGCCACCAAATTGCTCCATAATATGGTTGATGTTTCTAGATGCAGCATGCTCTTCAAAGCTATATAACCGGAATGCTTAGTAGTATGTAGGGCAGGATCGATGCTTTTTATCCTTCCACGCAAAGCATCTTGCCCAAATGAGTATCCACTTCAAAACCAATGGTATACTTACAAAAAGAAGTGACCTTTTTTCTGATTTGTTCATCTATTAAGATTGTGGAATACTCATTTGATCAAGAAGTTTTCCAGTGGAAGGTATTTTGCAGTTTTTTCCCTTGAAGTTTGGGGATGAAAGGCTGTAGTATATTATATGTACTTGGTCTGTGTCTCAACTACCAGGATTTAGGTAGTTGTACCAGCACTATAGAGGATATTTTTCCACTTGCACTTTGAGTTTTTCTG
Source organism: Euphorbia celastroides (assembly GCA_948291685.1). Lineage (NCBI taxonomy): Eukaryota > Viridiplantae > Streptophyta > Magnoliopsida > Malpighiales > Euphorbiaceae > Euphorbia > Euphorbia celastroides. The sequence continues at coordinate 2,808 of CAOJBJ010536657.1, read as the reverse complement.
ATAAATTTATGTTTGGCTGTTAGCTAAAAATGTTTGTCAAAGTAATGAAGTTCAGTTTGGAGCCATTGGACTTTTAGTGCTGAAAGGGAGTTCGCTATCATCAAACGCCGTGTATTCCAGGTATGCTCAGAATATTAGTTGACATTCGGTTCAATCGTTGGTTTACTGCTGCACTATGCACTGTCTCATTAAACACGTAATTATTGTACTTTTTGACGTTACGTTAGTGATTTTGGAGTTTTACTTGAGTGGCCTAGTATTTCTTAAACTTGTCTCTAATAAACTTGTAAAATGTATCAGTTAGCCCTTTCAACTTACAAAAATGCATCAGTTTCTCCCCTAAGCGCCGAGCATCGACTTTTAATTGTCTTGACTTTTCAAATTTTTCATTTTTTTCACTAAATAATAAATTGACATGCAAAATTCTAAAGTTTGAATGCACTTTTTAGTCTAGTTTAGGGGCGAGAGGCTACTGAAAATAAGTGTAAAAGATGAGAGAAACTTTTGAAAGTTAAGAAAGACGAAAAACTATTAAGAGCAAGTTCGACGAGGGTAGTGGTACTTTTTATCAAGTTCGACGAGGTGGTACTAACATTAATATGATTCATCATTGTTGCCATGACTAATTTGATTGAGCCTAGTGATGCGTACAACAGTTAAGTTTTGGATGGGATTATGTATGATTGGACTTGAAACTTCATTGCAAATCTTGCCTAGCACGTTCAATGTAAACATTATTCTATTTTCTTTTAATAAAGTTCAATTAAGAAAAACATAGTTCGTGATTTACAATGATGAATTAATAATGTCTGCATGTAGATTTTTTACATATAAACCATAAAATTTGAGTTTTCAGATAACTTATAGTAATAAAATATGTAGATATTATATAATTGCGTACTAGTTTAATTTGTTTAAGTTCTGTTATGTTTTATGTTCGATGTTGTAGAGTAGAGTGTTTTTAGTTTTTAGCATTTATGTTTTATAGTCTACGAATTATGATGCAGAGTTGTTAGTTAGCGTAGGTGATTATTAGACAAATGACAATAAAAGGAATTGACTTTATATTTATCTACCTTTAGTTAGAGTCGCATTACGTCGGATTCGATATTATAGACTATATTCTTTAATGAATAATTAAATTAAATAATATTATTACTTATTATATTTATTTCAAATATCATGTCTATAATTGGGTCGGACTTGAGTTTTGAAACAAAATTTGTGATTGGTCCAATATAATTTTGAGCTATATGGTCTTGGTTCGGGTCAAATATGAATTGAATACATCATTGTCCAAATCCACCCCATAAAAGGCGAAGATTAGATGGGATGAAAGGGTTATTGTCTAATCTTAATCCTACATATGCTAATATTTCTTCATCTCCTTTCTATTCGTTATAGTGCCCAAGAGAGGTGGAATGATACCCACCTTTTCAATTGTCTCTGCTGCATTTGTGTTCATTTTGACCATTTTGGTTAAGGACTCTATTAGTTGCATTTTTTTTTTTTACATTAAATTCATTCATTAATCATAATGGTGACTATCAGTTGCCCAAGAAACTTGTCATTTTTCAAACAAATTCATCTATGTTTTGTCACAAATATCTCATTAGGTAATCCTAACCTAGTGTTAGGATTTGGCAGTGTAGAAAGTAGATCTATCCTAGCTGTAGCCTACAAATAAGAAGAGCAAATTGGAATTTGTTTTGTATCAAGCAGGTTTAGTTGATAAAGCCATTTAAAAATCAGTTCAGATCTCAAGTCAACTCCAACTCATTTGGAGCCACTTATTAAAGTCTTGTACTAAGATGGAATTCGTGGATTTTAGAGTTCTCAAGTTCGAATGACATTCAAAGTGGTGGGGATTTTTTTTCTAAAAAAGAAGTTTTTCAACTTCTGACAACCATTAATGAATTTGTCACTAAATGCTGCTGGCTGGTCTCATCTAATCTTCCTCTTTTCTTTGTAACCTTCTTTCTAGAGCAGGAACATTCAGCACCTGTAGGGGTTTGGTGGCTAAATTGTCTGTAAGCACGTTGTCTATATATTTTCCCTATTTGTCAACTGATAGTGTAGAAGTACCGACTTTTGGAGGGGTCTGATGTTATTATTCTACAAAACTGACATGTGACATTCAGAACGGATGATATTTAAGAAAGTTGTGTTTTAGAAAAGTTAAAACTTGCAGCTTGTAATAGATTGATCGATTCGGTATAAGTGTGGTTAATGTAAATTTATACCACCAAACGGCTTCTAATCAGCAATCATCTTGAAAAGGGGGTTATGGAGGTACAAATAAGATGGTATTGTGCGTATTTTAAGCGAAAGTGCTTTGATTTTTGCGGAAAGTTTTGTTGACGGATCAAAATATAAAAGTAACAATTGTAAATAGTAACTTTGAAACCCCGCTGTTTAACTACTAAAACTAAGAATCACCATTGGTTTTGCGACGACGGCAAACCAAATTTGAGAGGACAAAAACTGTACCATGATCAGGTAACGACACAACACTACACTACACTACACATGTATGATCTTCAAACACCCTTTTTTTTCTATGTGGTAGGTTTCTTGTTGATAACAAAAAGGAATTAAATTAAAAGTTTAAAACAAATATGCACCCTATGTTAGAAAGCCTGAGTTGTAAATGAATTCAACTAATCTCATTCCATCTAGAGAAGTACAGATCTTCTATCTAAAACAAATTGAAATGAGTCAAAATCTCTCAAACCGGTAAACAATCTGCAAGTAGGAATTAATCAAAACAATATTCAATAACCGTAACAAACAATATACAGTTTTGAT